>APFE031576040.1:0-13799 GCA_000404065.3 Pinus taeda | reverse complement strand
AAAATTATTTTAGCACAAAAACAATTTAAGACAAAACTATTTCAAGGCAAAAATAGTTTGAGACAAAAATATTTTAAGACAAAACTTTATATTTAAGATAATGCCACTTTAGACGAAACCTATTTAATACAATTAACAATTAAGACACAAACATATCAATTTAAGACAATATTATCTAACAACTGCAAAATTGACTCTGAGAGAGCACCCTAAGTCCGCCAAATTGCAGGAAACTAGTGTCTTGCGCCTATACCAAGGTTGTTATTTTACTTATGATTCACGTTATCGTATATAAAGACAACAATTTGTTGGTCTCTTTTTTTGTGGGGTAGTCGACTAAGAAGAACATGACAACTCTTACTGACAATATTTCTCGGAAATTAATTCCTATTTTGTCCCTTTCATCTCTGCTAATACGATTAGAGACAACTTGTTTATCGTTGCATTCAACATTGCTACATGAATGTGGATTTTAAGAAATTTTTTAAGAGAAAGGAAATATTTTGTCTTCAAATTTCCAATGCGAGGTGCTAGTAAAAAATGTAAAGGTAAAGAATTAGGGGTTCGTCTACTAGCATTCACCAAGTGGTTTGTTTACCATGGTTGTGAAGTGATATTCAACAAAGCAAAAGTGTTCTTGAGACACATCCATGGGACAAGTGAATCAAATTGGGGTTCGTGTGAAGAACCTATATAAGCTAGATATGGAACACTATGTTGCATTAAGCACTAAGGTGGAGAAAGTGCAGGTCACGACGTCGATGAAATTTGGCACAAAATACTTGGTCATTTGCATCATGCTACCTCGAATATTATACAATAAAAAACCATTGGCCTCTGAAAAGGAGCACTTAAGTAGTAGGATGTATGCAAAGGATGTACGTTGCGGAAGTACATAAAATCCACATTCCATGACACATGCAGTCCTAGAAAGGATCCACTATGATGTTTATGGATCTTTCTCGACAACCTACACTATCAGACACAAATATTTTGTCATTTTTATTAATGACTTCTCAGGAAACTGTTGGATCTTCTTCATGTGGAAGAAATATGAGACATTCTCCAAGTTCGTAGTATTCAAAACACTGGTTGAAAAGGAAGCTAGCAAAAAGGTGAAGGCTATGTTGTAGCGGCTGCAACACCCTCTAAAATTTTGGCCTATACTTAAATTTCGGAGCCTACTATGGATATTGTGATCAATCGTTCTTTAGTCACTTATTGGTAAGTTGATGATCTCAAGATCCCCTTTTTATCTTAAGAGTCATTCATGCTTTTATCTTTACATAGAATGTGTCATATTTGGCCATGGGGGTTATCGCTTGTCATCAAAAGGGAGGTTTGTTTTTCTTCAAGGGGAAATCTTTATGAGAATGGGTTGGTAAATCAGAGCTGCACTTACCGCACGCTGCCACAAAGGTTGTTGCATTAAGTGAAGCATGTGTTATATGTTCTAGATGGTCCATGTTGTATCGCTAAGTTTTCAAGTGTGTGATCATATTCAGTTTTATCACTGTTTACATCAATTCCACTGATCCCACACTTAGCCAAAATTCCAAGTTTCCTTAACAACCTAGCCTCATCCAACTTTCATGAACTGCGCACTTCACATATCTAATCCTCAAGCTTTTCCCTTGCTTGTTGGAACTATGCAATGTGCACAAATCCCAACCTCCCTTAGCATTCAAAACTGCACAGTGGTTTTCTCCAAAGTCCTTCCCTCAGCAGAAACCCATTGTCTCTAGAAACTATGAAGTTTTATCCCTTCACTACCTAGCCTTCCTTGCATCTTGAAATTGCGTAGATGTGTCCTCCCAGAGCCTCATCCCATAAAAGTGTCTTGCATCCTAAAACTTTGTAAATGTTTCCTCCCAGGGCCTCATCCTATAACAGTCACTACCCACTGAAACTACACAATTATGTCTCTCACGGACCACGAAGAAAGATGACATGATATATGACTCTCAAGGAGCTGAGGAGAAAAGAAGAGCAAGGAACCCATGTTATGATAGAATATTGGGACCACATGAAGACTCCATCTGATGCATACTCTTTGGAGGCTAGGTATGGAAAACAAAGCACATCTATTGAAATACACCTCTTACTGTAGCTTAAAAGTTTTCTTATCATTGTCGTATCATTCTGTCTTTGATGACATGCATCGTTGCAAGAAATGAAAGTCATTCCATTTGTTCCCTCTACGTGTCTTGCTCCCTCTCATTTGTTTATTACATAGCTTAGAAGATGAAGAGTATTACCACTTGTTTATTTAAGCTATAGAGGTTGTGACCAACGTGATCTTATGACTAACTAGGCATTATGCAAGGCATCCTAAGTAGGATGAAATATGTTTCATGATATGTATATAGTCGGTACACTCCTTTTTATTAATCCTTGCTTTGTATCTTACATGTGGCCTCACTTCTTGTCAGATTTGGCTACCTGCTTCCAGTAGTCTCTTAGCTCTTTCTTGACAAAGCAGGGGAAGGAATTTCCTTAAATCTGTTTTCATCAAGGCTCTTCATAGAAAGTATAGAGCTAAGAGAAGGAGATGTGGAATCTAACTATCAAACTCTTGAAAATACTTTGCATGTTCGAATCTATCCAAATGATTAAGCTACCACTCAACAACAATTTCAATCTCGGAAGACTCAAGAAACATCACATCTCTAGATATTATAAGCTTCTTATTCACTTCATCATAGAGATGGTATGCTTTGGAGGCATGAGTACCCAAAGAAGATACATTTGTGACTCCTTGCACTAAGTTTTTTTATCTGTTCCTTAGGTATGAAAGCATAACAAGAGAAACCAAAAACCGTGAGATGGCTCACTGAAGGAATGTGGCCATGCCACATTTCATACAGAGTCTTGTTTCTAATAGCAAGAGATGGACACATATTCTTTATATACACAAAACATAGAACCACATCAACCCAAAACCTTATGAACTTAACATTTGAACTATGCCAAGTTCATAGTGAAAGTAATCATTCCATTGAACTATGTGTTGAAAAAATGCAACAAGAAATTCTCAACTTAATTTTTCCTTGATTAAATTGAAAAAACTCAAATTTTCACATCAACAGACAACTTGGATGATGTTAACTTGTGTGACATGGCTTTTGTCATCTATTTTACTTAGCAAATTTGAGTTGGAGGAGTTAGAGTTCAATTTTTCATATGTGATTGCTAATTTGTAGCAATAAAGGTCAATTATCTCAGATTGTTGTCAGTTAAAATAGTTCTAACATTTGGAGGAACTAGTTGAAGGTACTTTAAGAAGCAGCGAGACTTCATTCAAACTCAGTGATCATCCAGTTAACTGATCAATAAATCCAAAATATTTGGGGCATGTAGAGAAGTCAAGTTCCCTAATATTGGTGGAGATTCCAAGGAAGTTTTAATTTCTTGTAGCTCACATAGTTGCAAGAACTTACTATAACCATAGTGGAGGAGGTAGCTTGAGTAGGAGCTTCTTGTGAAATTGGAGAGGGAATGATTGTTGGAAGCATTAATATCCTACCAGCAACTTTTTTTTCACCACACTTCAATGTTTTGGGCAGGGTTTTTGAGGGTGGATAATTGTTTCTGATGCTTTTTGGTCATGCACGTCCCCAATAAGTATCTTGGGAGGTCTGTAATAGTTCCTTGCATGCATGTCCTCACTAAATATGTTTTTGGATGTTTGTACTTGTTCCTTGCAAATTTATGTTTGTCAAGGCTTAACTACTTACGATCTTAGGGGCTCACAATAGTTCGACAGTTTATGGCACTCTCCAAATCATCATTCCTGAAAGGATCCAACAAAATGACTTGAGAGGAAGATGAGAGGGGAACACTCTTATTGGAACTAGCCTAGAACTAGTGGAATTGGTTGGTCCCAATGGTTTTAGAGTTGTACTAGCCTAGTTTGGTGGTTCAAATTGGCTAAGGTTGGTCTTGTATTACCCTCACCTTAAAACACCAAAGTGACTAGTTCTCTACTAAACTGACCAATTCTGAAGAATGTAGTGCAACATATCTAATGACCAACAAATATTAATTTTTTAATAAAAAATACTTAAAAGGAAAAAAAATATCTTAACCGTAGGGCCCTGCAAAACCTAACCCTAGTAATGAATAGTAATATTTAATTTTCAAAGTTAAAGTAAAAGTTGACATTCTCCTTATCTTTCATTTTTGAAAAGTAAAGTTAAGGTTACTATCAAATTTTACTTAAATTTTTAATATTAACATTAATTATTTCGGGTTGTTTCAAAGTGGTTCCAACTTCATTCAATTTTGAGAAAGTCAAATTTTAGATCCCATTCAAAACTTAGTGGTCACTGTTTGAACCGCTTCTTCGTAATGAGTCCTAAACTTTGAATTCCAATTTTCATGTGCATTTATTGCATAGTCATATTCCTCGTTAGACTTTGCAACATAAGCTAATATTTAATCCATTGCAAGTACTTGACCTAGCTTAGAGAACCATCAGATACCCCTCCCAAGTTGCTCCTCAACATTGAGATTTTCTTCGGAAGTAGGCATTCATTTTATCCATTAGATCATTTTTTCCACTGTGACATTCAAACAACACCCTGCCAGCATATGCTTGATAATCCATATGATCTTTACTACTACCTTATTAACGCTCTTAAATCTTGTGTCTCCAATATAAAAGAGGAAGAACCAGAAAGGGCATTCTTGGCCCTCTTCTCAACCCATAATATGTTTAGCTTCTCTCTTGTGCTTACACTCTAGTCTTCTCGTAGCTTCAGAATGACAAATATTAAACACAGTCTCATGATGTGCATTCAGGGAGGTATAATTCACCCTTTCTTGCATCAATTTACTCCCCTAGAATTCCCTTTACCTTTACTTTCAAGCATATATTTTCCTTGTGGAGGACTGGTAAGCTTCCCTTCACTATTTCACCTCCCTCTCCTACCCTCATGAACTTGATAAGATGAATTTAACCAATCTCACTGTATCTGAGATAAATAGCCGATCCAACTGGGTAGATTGAGTTGAGACCCTTTTAGAAACTAAATCCATCCCTCCATAATGATATGTCCCTCTCCAACGACATCATCATGTTTTCTTCAAGATCTATCATTCCCATGATCACCATAAATTTCCCAGTCCTTAACTTACATATTTGGTAACCTCATCATTCAAATCACTTATACTTTGCGGTATTGTTGCTTGTGTTATGATCTCCTTTAATGGAAATATCTCCCTAGTAGGCACGAGTAACCAAATTAAAGTTCTTATTGAACTCTTTTGTTAACATACTTAATTTTCATTCAGGCCTATTCAGTTTCAAATTCTGGTGTGGTTGGTTTGCCAGTTGACTACGAGCATTCACCAAGTGGTTATTGATGATCATAGTTAGTTTGTAGTGAATGTTGGACTTTGCCTTGAAAACCAAGCCCCAAGAATATGCAATTATCATGGAACATTTTAGAGCTCATACTTTTTCTACAAAGGAATACACTATTTTCATTCATCAAGAAAAGTTATATGAGAAGGAACCATGTGGTTATGCTTTTCAACATTTTCACCTACATTTCCTATCTATCGTTTTCTTATTTAATGGGAAAGTTGTGTTTTTGGGATTTTCAAATTAATGTTCTACACTGGTGATGTTCATCTCGCATTTTGGTCTACTTCTAAAATCTTGTTTGGTATGTGCAAAACGAGCATTGGTGCAGCTTTTAGTGGTGCAATTTTTAAAGATATGCAAATTCTATATTGATTTAAGACATGCAATGTTCAATATCCACATGATACCTTTTCTTGACATTCGATTCATAAATTTGAAATTTGTAACAAGTATAAATTTTACAAATTAATTATTATATTGATTATTATAAAATTGAAGACAAAAGAAGAATAATATAATGCAGGTTTATGTGAATGGAAAATTTTAAGGCAAAGGAATAATTATATAATGATAAGTGGACCATAGGGGTTGGGTTCCTTACCATCGATATATTCTATATAAGGAGGGAGAAGAAGGATATGATGGCATCACTTTTGCTTGTGTAATTGAGGATAAGGCTAAGAAGAGACAACATAGTAATGGATTGTGCGTGAGTTGTTTTTGAAATATCTGGAGCAATAAGGTCTATGGCTAGGTGAAGAGTAGAACTCCAAATATTTATTGCAATAATAAATCTCGATTGAATAGAATGTCATATCTACATAGACCTTTGCAGGAGTACTCTATTCTAGGTGATGATAGAGTACAAAATTTCCTTATTGGAAGTAATTAAACTTTTATGATGGTATAATTTAATTATAAATATTTAAAATGCTACATGTTTACTAAAGCATTATGGGCTTCTTAATTTTTTTTCTCGAATTTTAAATATTGAGATAGAAATTTGTAACAAAAATATAGTGACCTTAATTCCTTCTGAATGCTATAAGTATCTGCTATGTGTATTTTTTCGAATCGAATAGAAATATGATCAACTTTGTTTTTGCTAACGAAAAAACATACAAACATATTCTATTATATAAGATTTTTTGTTATTGTTAACAAAATTATTATCAGCATGGTTTATTTAGAAAATAAAATATATTAAACTATATAATGGATTATTAAATTGATAACTATTTAATATGGTTGACTTATAGTGATGTTTCTATGGATCATCTTATGATGTTGTGGAGTATTTAGAAGTCATGTCACTAGTACATCAAGTTTTCATGTATCCTTCTCATGTTAATACAAAATAAAGTAGAGAATGGATGGGAATATTTAATTCATGATACTAAAAATGGGATCACAAATTATCTTAAGTTTACACACTGTATATTGACAATGTATCCATGTGAGAAGTACTAAAGTAGAGGGATTGGATCAACCAAGCCTTTTCAATATATGAAAATATTAGGCTTCAAGAGTTCATGTGTTGTAGTGATGGATGCATTAAAGAGGGACAATTAAATTAACTCAAACTACTAGAATGGGATAGTGATGGGTGGAGGTTAAGTTGTACCTATTATGGGAGCCTCATATTTAGTATCTCCTTCGTCTATATGTTCTCCTTAGGCGATGGAATTTTTTCAAAAAACTATTTTGAGCATTAACATTTGTTGATTGCATAGTCATCTTGTTTCATCAATAGAATTATATTTATTGATAAAACAAGTAGAAAAAATCCTATTGATGTGTTAGGATTCAAAGTAATTTTTCCTTCCCCTAATATTATTTTTTAACTTGAGGAAGTGGAGGATTTTGGGGATGGAATATTATGTTCTTCTAAGCAATGTGAGAAGGCCTTGATGATATTTAGGGCCTCAATAGAGTAACTTGGTGAAATAGATAGTTGTTTAGAAAAATATGTTGATATTGTTGTCAGTATCTCATATGGCGCCTCCTACCTAACCTAGTCACACCTAACCTAATAATAGTAAAACAAATGAATCTTTGAAGTCCCACTTTAATTCTTCCTGCTAAGTTTTACCATAATCTTAAGGGACCTTGGTAAAATAAGTCCATTGATGATTAGTCACGACATTCTGGTGTAATAATACTTATACATACAATAGAGTACATAACTCCATATCAATAACTAACCTTTTGTATCTATGTGGATGCTATTTTGATTATGGATGACATAATATCTTGGTGGAAAGATGTTTGGATCCATATGACCATGGTGATAATATTTAACAAAATCTTGATGTCTATTCATTAATTTCATGTGTGATTAGTCAGGACCCAACATGCACACTTGTACCTAGGATATAAGATTATGTAATCCTTTCTTGGGTGACTTCATTGTCAACATTGAAGGAAACATTTATACTTGATAGTTGGATTTTTGGATGCATTTCTTGGATGACTTCATTCTTAGGGTGGAGTGTAGTACTTATACATGGGACCTTGGTTTATGTATGATCCCTTTATGGACAAACTTCTTGGACTACTTCGCTCTTAGGGTTGGGGCAATGCCCATACGCAAGAAGTTGGCTTATGGAGATACACCATAGATTTAAAATTTGAGAGCAATGTGTTTCAAAGGGGATGAAATGGTGGGATCCACCCTAGTGATATAATGTGGTCCATAATTCTTAATAATATTATAAGTATGGTGGTCATTTAATGTGATGTATACAAAGTTTGTTATGTTAATATTAAAAATTCATACTAGGTAGTTTTCCTGCGATAAATGTAATATGGCCTATTCATTAGCATAGGCACCAATAGTGGTTAAAATTTAGGTTTTATAAATGAATAATATTTGAGTCCTCCTTATTGGATTTGTTAAGTACAGTGATTTCATTTGAGCATTAGTTCATTGGGAGGTTGCTCTTGACGAGGAAAATGAACAAGAGTTTATCTTTCCATAAAATGATTACCATACCCTGTTAACTTACCTTGATGGTTTTGGATTCAATGAGGTAAAATTAATTTTTATCATATTCTTAGAGACATTACCCCTTAGAGGCATTACTCAGGACTGACATTACCCCGCAGTGAATTCATGCACTGGAAACTTATGGAGACATTTTCTAATCCTTACACCTATCTTTATCTCAGGAATTGGATCTCATCAACGATCCAGGACGTAGATGCCCATTTGACGGTGAAGGTTTTGTTGACTTTGATCATGGTAACTACCTGCCCAATCCATGCTGGCCGAGGTTCATTCGCACTTTTTTCTATAGGGTTTCCAGACATCTTATCCCTCGCAAGTTCTAGATATTTGGCAAGGTAACCTCTGCACCCTTCCCTGCAAAATTTTACCATCGACTTCCATAATGGAGATGTAAGGTTTTCTAATGAACCTAATACTGTTTATGTCCTAAGTTTCCAACTTTCATTTTTTTTACTTGGTGTTCTAACACTGATATGCAACTAGACAAAGTGACTTGGTTCTAGTTGTCGTGGGTAATGGCTTGAGCAGAAAGAGGTAAAAATCAGGTATTCACTATTAACCCTCATTGGGTTACTCAAGACTATGTTATGGCTCGATATTATCTACGAAATTGATGGAATGGTTATGATATGTTACCTACAATTCAACAACCCTCCTTTTTAAAATGCTTTCGGTTTTGCGTAGGTGTTCCACCTGTCATTTCGCTTATGGCTAACGAATTTCTAGCAGTCATGCTAAAGATTATATTACTCTTCATTTTCCAAGTATTTCATAGAATTATGGTGACATGAAGAGTCAGCATTTGCTTGACCTGTTTCCTTAAAAGTGTAAATGGTTGTAATGGCCACTTGAGCCTAAGAGGTTATTCCATTTTTTGGTCTCCATTGACACATTTGTCAGACTTGGTTATTAATTTTGGGTTTGTATTGTAATTTCCTTAAGTTTTGCTCCTTCTCATATAGTTAGGGTTTTAGAAGGAAAATTAACTCGGGTCAAAACCTTTTTTTTAATATACTTGTGTCACACTGTGGCGTTATCACTTCAACACAATTAGAGTGACTTTATATGGTTAATAATACTAAAATCCTAATTGCTTAATTGTTAAAATAGTTTCTATATTGTGAATGGTGCTACCACGTTAATCGTTAGAGGGGTTGAAACTGAGAATTCGATTAACTGCCTTTTGCTAAGATTATGAATGTGGTTCTTATTATTATTTGTTACTTCCTGCAATTGTATTATTCTTTACAGTGTTGTAGACTTGTTCCTCTTGAATTTATGGGGTTGACGTAATGTCAATTATATTTGTAACAAGTTATTATATTCTGTATTTTATTCTCGATTATATTACATGTTGCCTACATTATTTATTTTTCTGAGGTTTATACCCAACCGCACCCTCCATTTAACATTCAAGACTTCGGGAATATCTTTTGGCTAGGCCACTGTCAGGCTAGGATAGAAGACTAACCAAGTTTCCCTACTGGTCTTCCTCATTATGTTTTCCCGCAATTCTACTACCCTTTTTGTTTTTCTATTTCTTTATTAGTCAAGATAGATTAATTCTTGTCAGAGTCATTATCAAGATCCTTTATTTGGTTTGCCATCATACAAACTGTGATTTTAATTTATTTCACAGAGCATTAATAACAGTCATAAAAGGAGACTCGGTTTCTACAAACTTATATACTAAATATCTACACTTACAGTTTCCTTTCGGTTATCTTTACATAACACTAATTCGATTTGTATCTGGTTATCAATTATGCATCTAAGTCATAGAGTACTTATCTGAAGACTTGTGAGTCTACACAAACATTTCCTCCACCTTCTAGAAAGCAATGTGGCTTCCTCCGTACCTCGAGATTAGCCACAGACCAAATCTTCCCTTGTGCTCTTCTAATAGGCATGATGTTTTAGGACAACCTAATGTCCTTTTCAACTCTCTCTCATCTCCCTTGTCATGTTTTCTAGGACCTGTGTATCCAACAAGAAATTTGGGAGATGAATGCCATCAAGGTAGGAAATCAAGGGGTTTTCAAGTCATTTATTTAGGGTTCCCACTAGCATAGTCCCACCATATGATCCACCCAATCCTTAAATTGGGGCCTAGTGCTATTTCAATTAATTATTTGATGATCATGGTGGGACATAATTCCAAGTTAAATCTTATCACTCTTCATAGGATATTATTGGAGATACTTGAGGAGACACCTCTTTTGCTAAAGGGTTAAGGAAGGATTCTGACTTCAATATTGAACCATCAACCATATCCTCAACATATCAAACCAACAATCAAGAAGACAACTGAGCTGAAGCATGGGTATCCTCTCTCGCCCACATTGTTCATGATATATATATCAATCTATGAATGCCTCTACACTCCAACAACTATGAATCAATAAAATTTTGGGCTACCCTACTACCCACCAAGATGGATACACGTTGTCCTTGCACTGTGCCTCTGATTTCCAAAATTACAAAATTGGGATTTTCCATGTCAAAATTTTAATTCAAGACTAACCATGCATTGGAAGGCCATTAACACAATACTAAGACAGAAAGAATGAATAATTGACACAATACCAAATACAATACATACATTTAGGTTTATCTCACAAGGTATCTAGATGCTAATTGAGCAAGTTTAGACGAAGAGAGAAAGGCAATGTCATGATACATTGTTCAATTTCTAATCAAGAGCATTATCTTGGATAAGGGAGAAGTACGTTAGAAGTTTGGTTTACCCAATCCAGAACTTGCACACTTTGTTACTACTCTTAGAGGCATGTCATGATGGTTTACTGGTTTCACATCATGTACATTTAGTTGTGTCTATTAAAGGCATGTTAGTTCAATGACAAAACCAATGGTTTTTCAACTTGGTCAGCGTAGTGAGTTATGTGTTAATCATCTCAGTGAACAACATATTAGGTCAATTAGCTTGGTCATTGACATGCACATTCCATTGTCACTATTAGTGACATGTTAGGTTGGATATTAGCATGTATTTTTTATTAACGTTATCTAGCAGATTAATCGAATCAACATGCATGTTTGACTACAATTGTGGTAGATATGTTAGATAGGTCAACCCCATCAACAACATTTATGTTTAATTGCACATGTTATAGGCATGATACAATGGTCACTTGATTAGTAACATTTACATTTTGGTTATCACTATTGAAGGTGTGTTAGGTTGGTTAACTTGATCAACGACTTGTATGTTTGGTTACAATATTAAAGCCTCACTTGATTGTTTAATGCAGTAAATGGAGTGTAAGTCTAGTTACCATTTTCGAAGGCATGTTTTGTTGGATAAACTAGTTAACATCATATATATTTAGCTATGATTGTTAGAGCCATCCAAGGCTACTAAACCCATTTAAGGTAGTGCATAACGTCAATGGGGGCTTGCTTTTTGCATTGTGTGTGAGTATAGTGTGTTATTTTATTTTTTTTTTAGTTGAAGATTTTTAATTAATCAAAAAGTATGTACAACAACGTCAAAATGCATGTGGCCTCACCCCGACTAGGTTTGTTTACCAATGCTATTACCATGGTACTGATAAAAAGAAAAATACCCAACTGGGAGACCCACAACCTTATAGGTCTTACATGCCAAAAAACAAAAAGAACTAACAAGACACTAGTTACCATAATTAGTCATCAGAAGTGATAGTGGCAAAATTATCTAGCCCCATCCCTATAGGAGGAGGTGGGCGGTAGAGATAGTGGACGTGAGTATAGTGTGCTATTATTCCCCCACATGTGCCACGTGACATGTTCACCCTTCATGGACTGAATTTCCTTCTTAAGGGGGTTTCTTATTGAAGATGGGGCTATGTCTAAGTCTCAGGTGACTTTAATAGAATAAATTCAATTTCGTTGTGATTGTTGAGCCAAAGGGGTGCTTTCATAACTTTTGAGATGCTTCTACCATAGTGCAATGTCTTAAATAAAATAATCATCACATTCTTGTGTTCATCAAAAACATTTCAACCCAAAAGAAAAACGTATGTCAAATTAAGTTAAATAGCCCAATGCTCACTGACCCACAACACCAAAATTTCTACATTTATCTCCTTGCCTGTGTTTGTTGGGGTTCAACCTCATCCCCCCACCATAGCTCATTTACTCCACCATTACGTACACATGCATATCTCTAAAAAGCATGCCAAACTTAACCATTTTCATGCCTTACAAAAGAATTTCAAAACATTGTTACATTCACACCATAAAATATACATATTTGTAATCAAGATTTTCTAAAGTAATATATGGTACTCTAAATTACAATCTACTACTACTTTGACTACCTGTATCCTACCATTCAACCCCATGGAGATTCTTGTATGGATATTGTTACGCAGTAATTTGTCAGCGTTGGTCACCGTCCTTGTTGCCCTAGCTTTCGCACACTGGAGGACACATGTACGGACCTGTGACCAGTGACACAACTTAAAAACACTTGCATTGGATTCTCCTAAGTATGAACTTCAAAATCCCTGAAGACACCCTTTGAAGATTAGCCCTAAAAAGTGCCCTTTTTCCATTAGCGCGGGTCCACAGTGTCTAACCCGTGCCAATGACTCAGTTCCTCCAAAGAGGGCGCGCCCATGGACGCTCTGTCACAGAACAAAGCCCGCGCCACCCAAGTTTGGTCATGATTTTTGGCCAACGCGCACTGAAGTGTTTTTTCCTCCATTGCTCATGTAGTTCTCTGGGGAAAAATCCCATGGAAGTGGTCGAGTGTCGTCTTTTTTATCCATGACAACCCAGTTCAATGGCTATTCTGGGACAATGCCAAATCTTCAGTAGGTGTCTGGATACAATGCATACTTCCTCCTCCTCCATCTATAAATGACTGTCACCCTGCATTGAACCAAAGAAGTTTTTTTGCTAGAGCTAAGGTGAGCTAATATTATGCTGGATTGATAGTGAGAATTGAGAGCTATAGAGGAGTTATGCTGCCAAAATATTGAGAGAGAAGAGGTCACCTTCCAAGGCATGTTTAGCTGTTGACCCAGTCAGAGGAGGTTCAACGTCAGGCCTCTTTGGTTGTAACCTTTCTCTTCTTTTATTTGATAATGAATGACTATCATTATGGTTCCACTCATGTGTCCTCTGATGATATTTGAGTTATATCTTGTCTGACCGATATATAGTTGCATGTACTAGATTTTACGCTTGTGTTTGTATTGTTCTTTTCTTGTGCAGGTGTCCGTTTACGTGGAGCGTAAGGATTGTGACCAGCCAAAGCTAAAGGATAGGAGCATCGTTTCTTCTACGACAAACAACGTTGGATTCCAGGTAGATCATTCTGATCGATCTTTTGATTTATGCAATTAGGAACCTACGTGTAGCGTGTGTGATTGTTGCTAGACCCGTGTTGGGCTAGTGGGATCGCCTCTG
>APFE031576029.1:31698-60103 GCA_000404065.3 Pinus taeda | reverse complement strand
TAAAAATAGGCTCCACCCATATGTCTAAAAATAGAGGTCCATCTATTTTTACCAACATGACCAATCATCCACAAATAGCATCCTACAACTCATAGACCATGATCCATATGTCTAAAAATAGACATAGTTTAAAATAGACTTTGCACCAAAAATAGCCTGCGGGCCCACTTAGTGAAGGCGACTTCTTTTCACTAAGCTCCATCATCTTGTTGCAATTTCAACAAGAGAAGGGGAATTGAACCATTTTCTTAATTTTTAAATAAAAGATACTTTGAATGGGAGGAGGAGCGCTCATTTCTTGCCTCCAAGTATGTGTGATTGAAGTGAATGAGAAAGGTTCTATATTTGTATTGTTTTCACAAATATGCATATTTTATTTTCCTTTGTTTCCAATTGGACTGTCTGTAAATTTATTTTATATTTGGTCTTTTTTGAAACCATTTATGAACATGTTATTTGCCTATTAGAATTTTATGAAGCTATAGTTTCTTATGTGTATTTCGATTCTCTGTAACTCATGGATTTTTTTTAAGTCCTTAAATGATTTAAGCCTGGAAACCAAAACTACGAAAACATTTTGGGCTATTAGAATCAACGTAACTATGGGTTTATGGTGTGTTGGAAGTTGAAGGGATCATGTGAGCAGATCATTTTTCCTGTAACCCCTGTTCAAACGCAGATGAAAGGGACTCAGGCCCTCTTGTCCAAACACGCACTTGCAATTCATGCCATCAATGGAGGAATTTTGTGTTGGCTTTACCCATCGTTTGTGGAGGAGTTGAAGTGATCACACACACAACAACTACAACGCAGAAGGTGAAAAATAGAGGCGCTGCGAAATAATTCTATAGTGAAGGCTCTACAAAATAGTTTTACAACGCCTACAACTAGCCAAAAAAATATGCATTATGAAATAATTATACAAAACCTACAACCATAAAAAAAACAAAGGTACTACAAAATAATTTAACAGGGTAGATTAAAGTGACAAGTCTATTAGGTTTAGCCATAAGTTTATGGTATTAGAGTGGGTCTGACATTAGTGTTTTTATCTGAAACAAGGGGATATTGCTTTGCGAGAAAAGAGAGAATGAGGTTGAGGAAGGAGATCCATAGATAATGAAAAAATTTGGGAAGATATACAAAGGCTAAAAGATTGTTTAGAGACCATGGAGGAAGGTAGGGAATGAGATCTTGAGGCGGGAGAAGAAAACGGATCGAGGGAGGAAACTAAAGAAAAAAGGGAAGCACCTATGGATGAAGCTCCAAAATTTAAATTATTGAGGTCGGTATTAAGCTCAAGTTCAAGACCAAAACCTAAATTGTCTACCTATGATGGCATCCTAGTAGCCAAGAATTTGATGGATTAGATCAGTGAATTAGATAAGTATTTTGGGTATGAGCAGATTGAAGAAGACAAGAGGGTAAAATTTGTTGTAACTAGGTTGAAAGATCATGCTACATTGTGGTGGGACAATTGCAAGATGAAAGGAGAAAATAGGGGAAACTATTGATAAAGAGTTGAGAGAGGATGGTAGTGAAGATGAAAGGATTTTTTTTCCAAAAGACTACCAGTTATCCATCTACATGCAGGTGCATAACCTCAAGTAAAGGCTGTTGACAGTCAAAGAGTATACTGAAGAGTTTTATAAGGTGAATTTTAGGGAAGGTTATGTAGAAGAAACCCCGGAGAAAACAACAAGGGAAATCAATGGTTTGAAGTTGGAGTTTCAAGATGAAATCAACATGCATTCTCCTAGGACGATGGAAGAAGCATATCAGTTTTCCTTGAGGGTGGAAGGGAAGATAAAAAAGGAAGCATAATTCAGGTAAAGGTCATGGTTTTTCTATTGGAAAAGGATAGTCATATAGAAGGGGGGAAAATCAAGCTAAAAAGAATGATGCAAGTAACCCAAGGTAGGAAGAGAAACAAGAGAAACAAGCTGACTCCATAAGAGGAAAACCTTACTAGAGACATAGAGGTAGAGGAAGAGGTAGAGATACCATCTATTAGTGTTACAAATGTGGGCAACTGGGTCATAGATCTTTTCAGTGTCCTGAGAATGAGAAAGAAGGGTAGAGAGATGCATATGTAGCTCAACCATAAGCATCAAAAGCACAAACACATTTGGCAGAAAGTGTACTGGAGAAGGGAGAATATTTAATGATGAAAAAAGTCTTGTTGAAACCAATCAAGGAGAATGTTAAACTAGCATAAAGAAGATCCTTGTTTAGGACTGTTTTCAAGGTCAGGGGAAAGTACTACAAAGTGGTGGTTGACAGTGGAAGCACTCACAAACTAGTTTCCACATAAATGGTGGAAAAAATCATATTGAAAAGGTTGAAGCACCCACCATATAAAGTGGCATCGTTGTAGAAAGGTCACAAATTTTTGGTGAGCGAGTAGAGTGAAGTGGAGTTCCAGATAGGAATATATAAGGATAAGATAGTTTGTGACATCATGCCAATGGATGTTTGTCACCTCCTTTTAGGTCAACGTTGGAAATTTGATAGTGAAGTGGTGCATGATGGGGATAACAACTCTTAAAAGTTTGAAAAGGATGGTATCAAGCATACTTTTGTACCATTAAAGGAGGACAATACAACTGGGGCAAGTAGCTCAAAAGCACTACTGTTAGGAGGACAATAATTTCTATGATAAATGGATAGATAAGAGATTAGCTATGTGGTGATCTGTAAACCAAAGGGAATACTTTTGCATACTGAAATTGTAGATTTACTTGTTCAAGTTCAAGAGGTGTTGCGTGAATTTAATGATGATTTTCCAAGTGATCTACCACTTAAGAGAAGTATCATCCATCACATAGACCTTATACCAGGAGCAAGCCTTCCGAATAAATCTGCTTATCAAATGACACCCAAGGAGAATGAGGAAATAAGGAAACAAGTTCAAGGACTGCTAGATAAAGGGTTGATAAGGGAGAGCTTGAGTTTTTGCACTACCCCTATGGTACTTAGTCCAAATAAGGATGGAGAATGGAGGATGTGGACATATTCCAGAGCAATCAATGAAATCACAATTATATACAAATTTCTATTTCCACAAATGGATGACATGATGGACTGTTTGAGTGGAGCATCCTACTTTTCAAAGGTTGACCTGAAAAGTGGTTACCATCAAATCTGAATTAGAGAGGGAGAGTGTGGAAGACAACTTTCAAAACCAATGGAATACTATATGAATGACTATTTATGCCATTTGGACTAACAAATGCACCAAGTAATTTCATGTTGTTGATGAATGAGGTCTTGAAGGAGTTCATACATAAGTTTGTTATTTTTTATTTGGATGATATTTTGATTTTCTAACAAACAAAGGAAGAACACCTTAGGCATGTAATGTATGTTATAAAAAGGTTGAAATAACAAAAACTATTGATTAACATGAAGAAATGTAGTTCCATGAGGTCGAAGTTGGTATGTTTAGGCTTTGTCATTTCAAAGGATGGAGTAAAAATGGATCTAGAGAAAATAGAGGCGATTGTAAGTTGGCCTTCACCCAAGAAATTTTTTGAAGCTAGGAGCTTTCATGGAATAGCTAATTTATATCAAAATTTATTCAAGAACATCAATGGTATTTGTGCACCCATCATTGAAATAATCAAGAAATATATAAAACCATTTTGTTGGACAACAACGGTAGAAAAAAGTTTCCATCTCTTGAAGAGGAAGATCACAGATAAACTGGTATTGAAAATACTTGACTTCAATTAACTTTTCCAAGTTAGATTTGATTCGAATGGAACAACCATTGGAGCAATATTGACTCAAGAAGGTAAACCTATTGCATATTTCAGCGAGAATTTGAATGACTTAAAATAGAAATACTCCACATATAACAAGGAATTTTATGTGGTGGTTCAAGATTTGAAGCATTATAGACATTATTTGTTGCCCAGTGAGTTTGTTTTGTTCTCTGACAATTTTGCTTTACATTATATAATGCAACAACACAAGTTGAACCATAAGCTTGCTAAGTGGGTGGAATTCCTACAAATTTTTACCTTTTCTTTAAAACGTGTGAGTGGGCAAGAGAACAAGGTAGACTTGCTTTGAGCAAGAGGAGTTTGATCATGCAAGAGTGCCATGTATAGATTTAGGGATTTGATTATTTGAAGGACTTGTATGAGGCTGATGTTGGTTTTCGAGAAGCCTTTGAAGCATGCAAGAATCCCATGAGCAAAGATAGCAGCCCATGGAAGGAGTTTATCTTGTAGGATGGTTTGTTATTTAGGAACAACCTATTATGTATTCATATTTTCTATATGAGAGATAATATGATAGAAGAAAAGAACAATGGACGGTTGGCAGACCATTTTGGTGTGGACATGACACTTGGGCATCTAGACCATTTTTATTTCTGGCCAAAGATGATGGTAGATGTGAAAAAATATGTGAGAAAATTTAGAGTGTGTAAGCATGTGAAAGGGACGAGTCACAATATTGGACTATATACTCCTTTGCACATTCCAGACCATGGGATTCCATGAGTATGGAAATTCTTTTAGGGTTTACTAAGGTAAATACGATGTAATGACTCCATACTTGTATTTGTGGAGAGATTTACAAAGATGCCTCATTTTATCCCATGTTGCAAGACTAGCGATGCTACACATGTAGCTCATTTGTTTTTCAATGAGATTGTCTAATTGCATAACTTTCCAAAGATTATAATATTTGACGAGGACACCAGGTTCATAGAGAATTTTTGGAAGACCTTATTGAAGAAGCATGGAAAAAAATTGAACTTCATCTCAACCTATCATCCACAATTTAATGGGAAAACTGAAGTGGTGAAAAAGAGTCTCAGAAACATATTAACAAACCTTGTGGGTGAGCATCCCAAGCAGTGGGATTGTGTGTTAGCTCAGGTTGAGTTTTCATATAATGATTCACCAAATAGGAGCATTGGGAAGAGTTTGATTAAGATCTTGTATGGAATGCATCTTAGAGGAGTTTGTGAACTGAGAGATTCGGGAAAACATGAGCAGAAGAGTGTTGATGGGGAAGATTTTGTAGCAGTAATGAGTGACTTACATGAGGATATAAAACATAAGGTACATGACAAAAACTACGAGTACATACAACGATAATATTTAAGAAGAAGAGAGGTAAATTTTGAGGTAGGTGACATGGTCTTACCCACATAAGAAAGGAGATATTCCCAAGAGGGGAATATAATAAACTCAAGATGAAGAAAGTAGGACCTTGCAAGATACTCAAAAAAAATTCTTCAAATGATTATGAATTGGAGTTACCTAGGGGCATAGGTATCTTGCATATTTCAATGTGGTTGATTTGTATCCCTATCAAGCTGGTGATGAAGGCGCATCTACAACAAATGAGAGCAATGGAGAATTCAGTGAATAGAGCTGGATAAAAAAGATTCCTATGAGAGAGGGTCTTGAAGCTAAAAGAATTTTGGACACCAGAGTTGCAAAGCACACTGGGGGGAAAGCGTATCTGGATTTTTTGGTGAAGTGGAAGGGTTGTCCGATGGATGATTCTACATGGATGATTGTTTCAGATCTACAGAAAGTAGGTTGCTATGTAGATGAACTTATGAGTAGGAACTCATAATTTTTTTCCTTCCTGGGGAGTCTGATTTAGGTGCATTAGACTGAGCTTAAGAGATGAAGAAATTGAGCAGAGCTTAACAATGTGGTGGACTAGCCACATTTTAATGTTGGTAAATGATTTTATTGTTATTTTGTAAAGTCTAAATATTTAATTTAAGTGTAGGATTGGAGTATTCCTAAAATAAGTTAAAGAGTTTAGAATTTATGAGTTATTTCTCACTGTAATTATTAGCTCTCCTAGTTGTCTTTTCGACTCCCCTTATTTGGGAGAGAAGGGGAATTGAACCATTTTCTAAGTTTTTAAATAAAAGGGACTTCAAATGGGATGAGGATCACTCTTTTCCTGCATCTGAGTATGTATGATTGAAGTGAATGAAAGAAAGGTTTTGTATTTGTATAGTATTCACAAATTTGCATCTTTTTTCTTCCTCTATTTCTAATTGGACTGTGTGTACATTTATTAACAATTTAATATTTTTTGTAACCATTTATAATCATGTTGTATGCTTCTTAAATTTTGATGAAATTTTAGTTATTTATGTGTATTTCGATTTTCTGTAACCCATGAACTTTTCCCAAGTTCTTTAATGATTTAAGCTTGGAAACTGAAACCACTCCAACATTTCAAGCTATCCTAATCAACATAGTTGTGGGTTTATAGTGCATTGGAAGTTGAAGGGATGTGAGGTAGACCTGTAACCCCTATTCAAACATAGATTAAAGGGACCAAGACCCTCCTGTGTAAACACACATTTGCAAGTCACACCATCAGTGGAGGAATTTTGTGTTGGGTTTACCCATCGTTTGTGGAGGATTTGAAGTGATCACACACATAACAACTATAGCATAGAAGGAGAAAAAAAAATGCACTGTGAAATCATTCTGCAATGAATTCTCTATGAAATAATTTTACAATGATTATAGCCAACCAGAAAAATAGAGGTGCTATGAAATAATTTAACAATGTAGATTAAAGAGACCAACTTGTCAAGTTTAGCCATCTCATATAAACCAAGGGTTTTCTTCTTAGGAAAAAACATAAATTAACATAACTTTGACCATTATATCATATGCTTAATGAATAGTCTAGATTGACTACAAAATTACAATATTTTACAAGGTAATTTTTTCTAAAAAAAATCTTTCGAGGGCGTTGCCCCTGAATCCCCACTCTAGGGCTTCCAAAGATTGTTTTCGACTGCATGGACCCCCCTGCAACAGAAATGGGGGCAAAACTCACCCCCAAACCCCTTCATCAGGGATTGGGATCCAAACAAAATTAAAAAAATATCTATGAATCAGGATGATAATTAGGCTGCACACCTAACACAACTCAGTTTCCAATGATTCCCAACTAATTTGAGTCATCCTTTTCTCAATTCATATGAATTTATGAATAGAATATTGTAATAGGACGAGCTTCCTGATTCTCTCGAGCTGGTCATCTCACCCTTTTACCTTTCACTCAATTTATATAGCATGCATCTTGCATAAATACATGGCCTCCTTCAAAGTCTAGAGAGAGGAGAAAGAAATGAAGAATTTACTGATGTATAGTTTCTCTCTTCTTTCTAATATAATAACTTCTTTTTTCTCATCGCTCAATGTCACTTTCATGATCATGTGAATGAAGATTACATAATACCTCATCTATGGAGGAAGGGAACCCTCCTTAGCTTGGTACTACTAGGTAGCATTAGAAGGTAGCTATTACTTACCATTCTATTAATTTACAATTAGTTTCTATTCATCCAATTTTTTTAATTTTATTTTGTTAAAATTTTGTTAGTTTCCTTTTGCTGCAATTCCAATATTTTCCTATGTTGTAGTCTTGCTACTTATTTTTTGTTGCAACTCTGGGTTATGTAATTAAAAAATTAATTCCAAGGTTAATGATTGGTTAATATATTTGTGTGTTTCTAGAAATTATGGTTGTTTCTGTAACTATTGTTGCTACAACTCACCTATAGTGTGTTGTTACTCCTTTTTTAGTAACAAATTATGATTTAAAGCTATGCGATGTTTGTGTATTGATTCTAGGTTGTTTTCCTGTAATTCATTACATCATAGACGCATGCCATTACATATTTGTTATAACAAACCAAGAATATCATTATACTTGAATAAGTTACTTCGAGTAGTTGATGTGTTTACTTTTATGGATTTTGATTTACTTTCTTGCAAGATTGCTTTATTTCTTGTAAAATGTGGCATGTTTAGTCATATCACTGACATGTGAAACCACCTTTATTTTGTATTGTAACAACCATCATATTACTACAACTTCAAGACACATAGTAGATTGCACTAACATATATTGTGCACGAAAGTTCACAAGTTCCAAAGGAACCTTAGATTAACAATTTAAATGTAAAACTATTAAATAATGAATTTTACACTAAGATAATTATAATCAATTGAAAATCCCATCATTTTTGGCATTGTTGTCAAGGAACTATCAATAGTACAGTCAATTTTGTGTCATTTTGGTGTGAATTCATTTGTAGATTTTTTATTTTTCAAAACTTGATTGCTTTGACATTTTAATTTTTTAGTATGAATTGTTAGATGCCTAGGAGTAGAGACAAACTTGGTATTTTTATCATGAAAACCACCAATTCTAACATTACAAGACATTGACAAGAGGGAAAGGAACAATCACAACTAAACTACTTGACACCAATAGCAAGGTCTCTTGCAAAGAAAAAGATGGGATCTTCTACTTCCACTGTATAAAGTCTTGCTAAAAAATTGTGAGTTGAACATATTAATGATACAACAAAATATTTGATTTTTGATAATCCATATTTCCATCCCATTGGTTAGAACTCTTTAGAGAACAAACAATACCTTCCGAAAAATTAGTTCAACAATTAAAACCCTCCATAAAGTGAACAATTCCCTTCTGAGGAGTAGTAAATCCCCGAACACAACAAATTTCTTGAATCTCCATATGCACCATACAAAGAAGAATATACTCCCTTAGAAAATATGGCACATCATATTGTCAAAGAATAATCTAACTCCTTGAGATTCCCCATCACAAAAAAGGACTTGGATGCTAAATTGAAGAATATTCCTCATTCAACATTGCCAAACATTCATGGTCTCTCTAAGGATGATCATGATACATTCTTTTTTTAGTTCAACGTCCTTTGTTGAAGCTACTATCATGTAGATAATTCTTATAAGTGGAATCTATTTTGTGTTGCATTGAAAGATGCAAAATTACATTTTTTCATGGCCATTAACGAAGGTAGCATTAGTTTATGGGAACAAATCAAGCATAAATTCTTGGAAAAATACCAATATTATTGTAAAGCCAAGTAAATAAGGGAGGAAGTTTTTATAATGACCCAAAAAGAAGATAAGAGCCTTGAGGATTATGTCAAGATATTTAATTAAAACTTGTGCAAAGTTAGGCAAGAAGTCTTAACCCATAAGACACATCAAATTTTGTTGTTGAGAGGAATTCAAGATGAGTGCATGGATCTCCTCAACCTGATGGGTGGAGGAGATGTTTCTGAGCTAGAATATGATGACATTGTAGAGATATGTTGTAGATATACTCAAGGAGAATCTAAAGCAAGCAAAGGACCTTGAGAAATGATGGAAATAAATACAAAGGATGCTACAAATGGAGTCACTAGAGTTAAGCTAGGGAACTTCTTGGAAAACTTCAAAACTTTCTTGCTTAGTTCCTTAGGCTCTCAAGTGGATTTATTGAAGGCCAGACAAAATAAGGAGGAAGTAGTAGAAACTTTGGATATCATCCAAAACGTAGAAAAAGAAATATTCTAAACAAATGTTATATGAATTAGGTAGAGATTTGTGCTACATGTAGGAATTACCATAACACTAATAGTTTCTCCTCTTTGCGTACTCTAAAGGATGTATATGAAAAAAAAGAAGAACAAGAGAAATTGCACTTTGTTTCTTCAAATAAACAATGGTGTCGTAAGCCTCAAGGTATGGTATATGAACAATATTAGTTTTATAATAATTCTTATTGGACTAAATTTGTCTTTCAATACACTTCATGGCCATGGAAGTCTACCAACACAATCATGGGCTCCTCCTCCCACAAACTAGCTTTGGAAACCAGGGTAGAGGAATCCCACCTATGGATTAGCCCACACATAGCCATCCTCCATAGTTGTAAGTACCCACACATAGCCATCCTAGACCTCAATTTTCTACACAATTGATCCCTAGCTCAGATAATGGGAATGCAACTCAACCTACACAGGTTGCACCAACCTATCCTACCTACTCTATCTCCTCTATAGACTACAATGATATTCATCTACAATATGGGAGGACCCTAACCAAAAACCAACCTCGAGTTTGTATTGAAGATCTAAACAAAGAGGTTTGGAACGAAGAATTAGGACAAGAATCAACTCCTAAACTTGCACATCTCGAACCCTAGATTCTACCTTACCTTGAAATATTAAGCCAATATAATCCTATTACTCAACCTAAATTCAATCTCTTAGGGAAACTCATAAAAATGTGTGTAAAAATATTGTAACTTCAAGACATCGAAGATGTACCTATTTTTTCTAAATCAATTAGGGAACTTTGTTTGAGGAAAACTTGGAGAAATATGAAGAATATGTAGAATGTTGATCCAAGTGGAAATTGGTGGCCATACACCTATTCCACCTAGACCCCCAATGCTGAAAATGTAGTAAGAAAATCCTAATTTAATTTTTCCTTGATTAAATTAGGAGAAATTCGAATTTGAATTTCAGCAAAATACTTGGAGGTAGTTAACTAAGGTGACATAGCTCTTGTCACTTAGTTAACTCATTAAATTCAAGTTGGAGACACTTGATTTCAATTCTATATGATTGGTTGCTAATTTGTAGCAATCTATTTCAGTTAATTTGAGTTATTTCCAGTGAAACTAGTTCTCATTGTTAATAGAACTAATGGAGGTTCAGTCAAGGGTGTGTAACTTTTTTCACATTGAGTGATCATCTAGTTAACTGATCAATCTACCTAAATTAAATCATGCATGCAGAGAATTTGAGTTACCCAATTGATATTGGAGTTCAAGGGAAGTGTACTATCAATTGTAGAATTTTCCAAGTTGTAGAGGTGGTGCATGCAGTTAAAGAAGGGCATAAAGGAATTGCACAATTCTAAATGAGTAATTTTTCTAATTAATAGGGGCTTAATTCCTCATCAAACAATGCAAGGAAATAGGAGCTTGGGATACTGATAAATTGGCTAAGTGTTGGCTTGAGTTAGTCTATGAGGGAGTGAGATAGATTATACTAGTGCAGCGTGTGCTCAAGCTTGAGAAAGCATTGTATTTCTTCTCTATTCTTTGATTAATGAAATACATATAGTAAGGGGTTTTGAGTAGTTATTTTCCCCTAGATAAATATATGTGTGTGTCTGTTGAATCTTGATGCATGTTAATTATTTGTGTTCTCGATCGTGATTTTTTTCCGCATGTGAGTAGAGTAGCTTCAAGTCTTATGATCTAGTAAATTTCATGAACAATTTTGAATCTACACGTTAAATTTATACATGGTATCAGAGAAGGAATCATAGTAGAGAAGATAATTCAAAGTTTTCTTTGTAGGTGGATCAAATTTACAGGATCAATTCTTCAGAGCTAGCAAGGTGGCTTTTTATGGACTAAGACTCGAGTATGCCCTTGAGGGCAGCTCGAATTATGTTGTTTAGAAGGACATGATGGAGGTAGTGTTGTAAGATAATGGGTTGAAGGAATTCATAGATAATTATAACCCGAAGCCTCCAACATCTGATGCTCAAGATCTAGCAAAATGGAATAAGTGCGTAGCAAAGCAGAGGATGATCATATTGGAGGGAGTTCAATACCATATTTTCTTGAATCTCCATGGGAAAGAGACTCCATATGAAATGTGGTAGGCCTTAATAGATTTATTCTAGAACATTAGTGACCACAAGAAGTTGGCATTGAAGGACAAGCTTCAGAATATTAAGATGTAGAAGGGCGACACAATACCAAAGTACCTTAACAGGTTCACACAATGTCGCGATGAACTTGGTTGTGTTGGTGTTACGGTTGTAGAAGAAGATTTGGTAAGCCTAACACTTCTAGGACTTCCCAAGCTGGCACAACTACCAATATTAGTAAATGGGAGGGAGAAGTTTCCAAATTGGGAACTATTGTGTTCCGATTTGGTGCAAGAAGAAATAAGGCAGAACACCAAAGATGGAACCTAATCCAAGTGTGATGATGAGGAGAACTTGTTGGAAAAGGTAACTATGTTTGGTCTTCAATAATGTAATTGAGTCATTATGTAATGTGCTTGTCAAAATAATAAAGAAAATATGTATTATTATTATTATTATTGAGACTTATTAAAGCATGGGTTTCATGCTTGGGTCACTATGTTTTAGGTCAAAGTCCCCATTGAGGACTTCTAGGATTTATTCTGAGTCTATAGAATTATTCTACATTTAAAGAGACCCTTCTTGGGCTTTTGAATCATGTAAAAGGTTCAGTATTGAGTCAAAGATGAATTATGGAACCTCCACACCATGTCGGCCTAAGGGAAGATCAAGTTGGTCTAAGACCCTATTCGACCCCACAAGAAGCCTATAAAAGGAAGGACATCGAATGCATTTGGAGCATCACTTCTCCTCAGGCTTGAATTCTCTCTACTGGGCAGAAGTGTGAAAATATTATTGTTGGGTAGAAGTGCAAATTGGGTAGCTCGGAAAGTTTATTTCCAGGAAGTCAAAGTGAATGCAAGTTTGTGAGAGTCTAAGGAGTCAAGGAAAAAAAAAAATTGGTGGTGGTCTCCCTCTGTTTCTTAGTCTAGATTGGGAGATCAAAGTCTTCCAATTTGGATTGTTTCTTGAAGCTATTAGTTGCTGTAGGTTGTTAGATAATCGAAGCTGTTGGGAAGAGGTCAATCTTCTGGAGGCTGACTTGATGTGGAGGGAAGGTCCGGTCTTGTTCTAGGGTGACGAGTCTCAAAGAATATGATTGAAAGGAATAATTAATTTGACTAGGTTTTCCCCTCAAGGAGGGGTTTTCCCTCGCATGTTCTTACTTCTTTTGTCCATTGTTTTATGTGCTACTGATTTTTGGTGACTTCTTGATGAACTTAAAGAAAGAAGATATAAAGAATCGTAATAATAAGAAACATCACAAGTAATTATCAAGATCAAGAAACTATTTACTTCCTTTCTGATTTTCCAACAGAACTATGCCTTGGCTAGGAAGGAAAAGAAATGGAAAGGGAAGAAATCCCAATCCAAAGTAGAATCGGGTCAAAGGGGTAAGAAGAAAGACTTTTATAAAATCAAGTGATTTCACTGTCATGAAATGGGACATTATGCGATGAAATGTCCACACAAGAAGGAAAGAAAGAAGGCCACAGGAGGAGCAAGAAGTGAAGCCTTGGCTTCATATTTCAAACTTCATTTTAACCTCATTGTATGCATGGCAAGCATTGTGATGGGTAGTGTGTGGTATCTTGATAGTAGTGCCTCACTCCACGTGATGTGTTGGCTTATTGGGGCCTGACCTAGGTTTAGAAGTGGTTTATCCAAACAAATCCCGCACTACCAGCCCTTTCGGCAACAATCCGCGGAGCCTGGACGGAGGTCTCAGTCGAGGTAGTATGGGAGGGTGCTGGAACTAGGTTTCCACACTCGAGGGATGTCTTGATGAGGTCTAGAAATGTCGTGAACTGATCTTGCACGCTCACGCTACTCTACGCAGCTGTCTAGCCTTCACGTAGCTTTGTGAAGAGGCACTTTCTATATCCCTTACCCTTAGTATGGTATTATTATAGATCTGACTTAATTTAGTGGTCTTAATCAAACATTCAATATTTATAACTAGTGCATGCAAACATAAACCTTAAAGAGATGCATAAAGCCATAACAGAAGAACAAACACACAAATCTACGATTAGATGCACAATATTTCAGAAACACCTATCTTTTATTAATCTTCTGTTCCAGTACAATCCAATTCCACCCTGTGCACTCAGCTGTAGGGGTCCATGCACACAGCTGTGGATTCTACCCGGACTCTGTGCACATAGCTGCAGAGCCTACCCTTACCACTACCAACCGCAACTCGGACTTACAGACTCAGAGCAACTTTCACATTTATAAATCCATAACACTTAAGATCAGAACCAAGGCTACATTGTACACTTAGAGCCTTGCTCTATTTATACATTCCCATGGTCTGCACCATGGGTAGGCTGACACACTCTATATTAATTTACAATATTTTAGGCAGATAACCCTTTGACTTAACTCATTACAATTCGCACTCCGCGCACTTCATGGAACCTTTATAATTCCATTACCCAAAATTGTGGGCTTTAAGCCCCAAAACTATTACGTGGGAGATCTGCGACCCAACAGGCCCCCAACATAATCATCGTGACTCATCCCGAGTCACTCGGATGGTGCGGTGATCCTTGCTTAGAGTCCATCCAGCAACATCTGCACTGCGCTGACATGGTGCCACACATTCTTCCACTGTCCATTGTATCAATTTTACATGATTTTCTGAGGCATTGTCAGAGGCATTGTCGGAGGCACCTTCTTGCCTTAGTGCATATGCGTCTTATATCTAGGCCAACTTCCCCTTGATCACAGCAGTGACCGTCAATGCTTCCTCGAGCCAAGGATGGATGCAGGATTTAAGCCCTGCTTCTTTCTAGCATGCGGCATCCACCTGTTCCTTCAGAGCTTGGGCCTCCCTCATCTTGGACAGGCGTTGAGTGAGGAAACTGTTTGTGCGGTTCCCCGGACATTGCCATAAGCCTGCTACAACTCCTATGCTTCTGTCTCTACCTGCTGCAGCATTGGGTATTATTGTAGTGATGTGAGTGTAAGAAGGAACTGATCCAACAATCCCATGAAGTCCTGTATAGCGCGCTCTATCACTTCCCACCCTACTTGAATTACGCGGTGACACTACTCTTTGACTTCTGAGGGCATAGAGGGTTGCGCCTTTAGCCTCAGCGATCTGCAAGTTCAACTCCAACTAAACTTTTGGGGCCTCCTCTTGGGCCCTACAGAATCCTGCCACCATATGATGAATCTTTTCGGCTGCTGGGAGTTCCGTTGGCATAGCCTGTTTTGGTACACTGTTATAGACCACTTCCATGGCCTGTTATAATCCTTGGTTATGTCCAACCAAGTCATCATGATGTAGATTGATCTACTCTAGAATTCCCTTTTGCTCCATTAAGACCTGGAGGATGCAGCCTTCCCGGGCGTGGAGCTCAATGGTTACCCCATCTTGCAGCTGGTATAGGGTCTCTCTAGGAAGGGCAGCCAAATTCAACCCCCAGCCCCTCATGTCACCTTCGGCCTCTGCTAAGATGGCACCTACTGGTAACACCAAAGTCTTCATTGTGTGGGTGCACAACATCTACTCAGCTACGGATGCACCTTTCACAAGGTTCGGTGTCATCACTCTTCAGGGTCGCACCTATAATGCCTGCAACTGCGTTCTGAGCGTCGCCAACACATTTGTCTACTTTGTCAGCAACTCCTCCAGGGCACCCTTAGTGACATCGCAAACTGGTTCACTATTGTTAAGAAGATCTCCCTCCAAGGTCTTCGCTATCTTTGTCTTTTTGCGTGCGGGTGGTTGCCCCTGGATGCACGGCCTCTTGAGCTAGGTCAATTTTGTGGTAAGGTCTGTGTGTTCCTGTGCTCCACCTTCCCCTATATGTCCTACTCCATGGACATTTCCTAATCTTCCATGGTCTCTTTGGTGGGCACGGTTGTGGTTTCTGCCATTGCTATCACTACTGCCTCAATCGCCTCCCACTACATGGCCGGTTTCTATTCCTGGCACGTCCTTTTCACCAACTTTGCAATGCGTAGCTTGATTTCCTTCTTTCGCTACTATGCGGCAATCTTTCTAGTTCTTCCAAGTCCAAGGTGTGTTACTCCGGAGGTGATGCTGCCATTATGTTGAAGATTGCATCATCTGTTGCAATGAACGGAAGCTTTACCCATGTTTGGGTTGGATCCTTTAATGCCTGGATATACAGATTATGCATATCTTCCTTGAACTCGGCCATGCTTTGCAAACTATTGTATACTATAGGGGATGATCACAACTTGTGGTCGATCCATGTTCAGATGCTCACCTCCATGAATACCCAAAACACCTTGATCTCACGAACCCTCGTCACGTCTTTCATCGCCCAGAGCAAGTTATACGTCATGGCTTCAGGTAGGTTCTTCTCAATGGTGGGAAACTGACTGTCCTTCAGTAGCTCCCTTGCAACCAGCAGGATGGATAAGAGCAACCATTTTTAGTGGAAGGTCTTACCCTACTCCTAGGCTTCCCTCGTAAAAAATTCATCGCAGGGAAACTGCACCCAGTTGAACTGAATGTCCTTTGTACACTGCTCTGCTAGCGCAATGACAGATGCTGGCACCTCGTCTGTGCAACATTTCCTCATGAACTTGCTGGTCAGTAACTGGGTGGTGACACATACCCCTTGGTCCTCGATACTTGCTATTACATACCCTCTCTTTTGCTTCTCCAGCTTATATTTTTCCTTTATAGCTTCTGCGAGGCCCAAGTCGCCGCTCTTTCCTGCTATGGCTGCGAGATTGGTTCCTTTGGTAGGCAGCTGGGAAATCCAGTGTATTAAATCGACCGTGATGGGAATCGTCTCCTCCAACTAGAGATACCCATCATGTACTAGACATAGTAGCTATCGGATGACAAAAATGGTGTTGGGCGCATAGTGGTAGTGGGGTATCCACCTTAGATGGAGTAATCATGCGTTCTCTACACCCTGTAACCACTTCTACTGTAGTAATTTTTCCATGGACAATTGGGGGAACTTTTCACTATCCATAAGGTCCTAGTCTTCGAACTTTATATTCGGCACCCATCCCAATGATAGACCGTCAAATCTTATTTCATCTGGAAGAATCAGGGTCTGTAGCACACTCTTCGTGGCCTCCAGGTCCTTCAGTATCTTGGCCATGCCTTTCCACGTGAAATGTATGGGGGTAGAGTTATCGGCGAAGGTACTTGGGAAAAAGTTTCCACCTCATCATCCTATGCTTCAATTTTAGTGATCAGGGCTTGTAAATATTCCTCTTCCTCCTTGGTTTCAATGGTGACAATTTTTCCCTTCTCTTCCATTGACAATTTAATGAATCGTGGTGACACTCGGATTGGCCCCATTGTCTTCTTGTCTTTTTGGGTTCGCAGTGTGCGTGAGGACTTTGGAACCTCTGGTGTAGTTGTCACCTCTCTAGACTCCTCCTGGGTCATATGGGGCTCTTCCATGAATCTCACTGTGGTTCTCGCAACTGACATTATTTCTACCCTGGATTTGTTCAGTTTTGTTCTCACTGGTGGCAAGGTAGCTTGGTGCTCGCTGCTCTGTACTGGCTCAAATATGAAATATCCAAGTGTTGTTACAATGGCATCAATGGTCACCTCCCAGCTTACTAGCGCAACAACATAGCTTCTTATTCGCGACCGCGATCCCGGTGACCTAATAGCACTGCGCGGAACCTCTTTTCCATGTAGCTCTCCTGCAGACTTGTTTACAGTCCCACGCCTTCTTTGTATGGTATGCTCCCCTGTTTAGTAAGGTGTAGTCGTAGCCATGATAGCAGGGTCGCAACTCTTTCTAATGCAATAGTAGGGCTGGCTAGGCCTGGTCCCATCATGCTTCGTTTTTCACAGCCCGCCTGTGTGAATCCGGTTTCTAGTTTGCTGAGTTCTTCATCCAATATCACACTTTTCCTCCTCAACCGTGCCCACTCTTCATCGAGTTCGTGAAGTTTCAAGCCCCCTCACCAAATGGCTTCCTATAACTATCGAATTCCTTTACCCAGGTCTTCACGTCTTGTCCGAGCTATGGGAGCTGTGGTTTGGGGATTCCTCTTCATCCTCCTAGTTACATCTCTTCTTATCAATGATGGGGTCATCTTCGCACTCCTCTTCTTTCTTATGGTCCTATAGGCCCATCAAACCAATGATACACGCAGATCCTAATTGGTTCATTTTATCTGGTGAACTTTGTTCATGATTATGCATTTCTTTTTGAATGTTCCATCGTGGACTACCTGTGGAGTGCGTCGCCTTCCCTGTTGCCACGTTAGGTTATGATTTTTGATCCTTAGTTTGGGAGGTGGTTGCACAACATACACCTGCATCCATCGACGTAGCTGGGCGCTCAAACCACTTTGTCCTTACTGCCCAGATCGCATTTGACACTGGGGACTTCCAAATCATACATGCATCTTCCTTCTACATCCGTGCTAGTTCCACCTAGTCTTCTGTTGTGTACTCCACCATTGTGCAGTTGTCGTGTGCAGCGCCCCTTTTTGTGCACCATACTGCTACTGTTCTGGTATTGCATTTTCGCAATGGTCTAAGGATTCCTCCATGTTTGTTGTGCCATCATCTGTTGGTAGTTCCCTTACTTCGGTGTTCACGCGCCGCAGTGATCTAAGCATCATATTATAATTCAACATTGTTACTTCATGCAATCGATTCTGCCATCGCTCTATTTCTTCATCTGAATCCAAAGTACAAGAACTGTCGCACTCCCAAGAGATTCTCCCATCCGTTGTCAAATTCACCCAATCTTGGTCTTGTACCATTATCTAGTAAATGCAGTTCAGTTCATCATCATTGTCCTCGTCACACACAGGTTCAGTGTAACACTCTCCTTCGGCTAGATCTAGCAGAAGTACCATGCATAGGGACTTTTTCTTGAAAATCATCTTCTGGTTCTTCATGTTGATGACTCCATTCATATCAATGGCCCAATCTATTGTTAGCAATGTGGGGTAGGGGTTACTATCATCCACAATCTCTATTACCTCAAAGTCCATTTGTGTGCTCGCACCTTCGATATCCACTTTTACTCCTTGCAATCTCCCCATGGGTAAGATCTTTTTTTGGTTCACCATCCATAATTGAATAAGAGACCACTGTAACACGGGTCTACCCAAGCGTTCCCATGTTTGTTTAGGTAGCACATTCACATCCAAACCCAAGTCAAGGATGACCTGATCCATCTCATATTCACCAATCTGCGTCGTCAATTGCATTTCCTGCCCAGTGCACAACGCATGCTTTCCTAGCTTCCAGACCACGTGTGGTTCACTCGACCCTATGCACCTAGTGATCAGCTCTTGTAGCCCCTTAACTGCCTTATTATTACATAGTAGCTTCATACATGTCTCTGAAAAGGTAGTTAGCATAGAAGGATCCATTTCCAGCTCGGGTTGGTCCTTGCTACTTAAAGTAGAGGCCTCCGAAAAGCTCTTCTTAGCTTCCATAAATGTCTCCTTTGCACGTTCCAAGTCAAACTCAAGTTGCTTTGTAGGGGCCTTGCAAACCCATGTATTTTCCTCAGGCTGCTTCCCCTTATCTCCCCCTATGGTTGAATCATTTCTGAGCACCATGTTCACGTTGGGGTCCTCTTCATGCAGTTCAGACCTCATCATTTGGATGTTCTGCATTGGAGTAGGCTGAAGTACCCCTTTCTCGCGCATCTATGTGATTAATGTGGGACAATCTACTGCTTCATGATCAAACTGATAACAATATGGGAAACATGTTCTGGTCAGATTCATACAGTCATGTGCGTAGTGCCTAGGTCCTCCACAATTATAGCAGATTAACTGTCTATGCCCTTGTTCGGGTCCAATTCCTCCTCACCCTCATCCATGTCCTTGGAATCCACCATCTGTGATTGTTGTGGCTGGGTCTTAGCCTCGCCCACCAGCTGCATCCTATAGGCAGGTGTTCGATCCATCAACAATTCATAACTTCGACTGTTTCACTCATTGTGGCCTATTGATCTACAAAAATTGCAAAACAACTATTGTAGGGTCTATGTAAGCTTTTGTAACAAATGACAATTGTCTATTGTGTGCTTTCCTCCCACCTGACAAATCGTGCACCAGAGCACGAGCACTGCACTTGGCCCTGCCTGTGCCTTTGGTCTCAGCGGCATTGGTCCTCCCCTGCCAAATAGTTCGCAAATACCAGATAGTGATCCTTATCATGGCCTTAGACTTTACATTTTATGCACCACACTTCTTCACGCGCTTCTAGCTAGGGAACCCTATCCTGCTTCAAACTCTACATCTCCAAGCATAGGTTTTGTAGTTTCACATGGGTCTATTGGACTCCCAACGTACGATCCTATATTGGGGTTTCATACAACCTCGTCGCTATTTCCAATTCTTCTACCTAGGTTGAAAGCTTTTGCTATGATAACGTCGTCCTTAGGTGTGGTGTCAAAGATGCCACAAACCATGCACGGTGTTGCGCATCCATTAGCATCATGTTAGCCTCGCAGATCATACTCTTTAGTCTCTGATCCAGATCCCGGGGGGTTTTGCCTGGAAGAATTACGATCTCTTTAAACCCAATGATTGATTGAGTCTCTAACTTCAGCTAGCAAAACTCTTTGTTCAACACAGTCTAGATTTCTGCTATTCTTGCATTTGGGTAATCGTTCGAGTGCTTGATATACCATGTTAGTGCACAATCCTATAGCACACTCATCAATGTGGCCTTCTTGATGTTGTCATCTGTAACCCTGTGTGCTTCGCATACTGCTCTTACTATGAACCAAAACTGATCTAGATCCTCATTCCCTACTCCTTTGAATAAGGGTAGCTTGCTTGCACTCGCCATGCTGAACTATGGGTTGGGTGGAGGTGGGGTGGTTGAAGATGGAGGTGAAGACGATGAAGTGGGTGATGGAATAAGTGGAGGTGACAACTGTGGAATGTGTTGCCTTATCAAACTGACCGCACTCCTCAGAGAAGCCTAAGCATGTTCTTCCTTGCTTTCCTGTGATGGTGAAATTAAGGGACTGTTTCCTAAGCCTTCGATACCTTGGTAGATCCTTCTGCTCCATGTTGCTCCAAACATTAATGTATTCACATAACCTGCTTTTCACATGAAAACATCTTAATCCAAGTATTCAAGGATTTGATGTACCTACCTCGCGGTCCCTTGAGAAAACGTTGCTCTGCTTTGCTATAGCTCACAATTGTGTCTATCACGAGCTCAATGATAAACCCTCCTATTATTCGGTCGAGCCAGTGGTCCATGGCCCATGTGATCTTATCTTCTGATGCCTCTAGTCTGCACACTAGCTCCAGAGTCCACACTATCAGTTGATCAAGCTTGTACCTTCCCTGGTTGTCGACTAGCCTCGTGATCTAATCATATAGCTCTGAAGAGAAGGTCGCAAAGAAGATCTCATGGATTTCCATATATATATGTAGAGATCCAGCCACCTCTTCTCAAATATCTGTGGAGTTTTTGTTTCTTGTACCATGAACTCATGAAGCTTCTGATGTAACCACTCTTCAATTTCCTTCTAGTAGGGTTCGAATGTTCTAACATTAGACATCCCTTAGGTAGATCACAGTCCCGGAAATGGAACCATTTGTTGGTTTACTTGGGCCTAACCCAGGTTCAGAAGTGTTTTACCCAAACAAATCCTGCACTATTGGCCCTTTCGGCAATAGTTCGCAGAGTGCGGACTGAGGTCTCACCCGAGGTAGTATGGGAGGGTTTTGGAACCAGGTTTCCACACCCTAGGGATGTCTTGATGAGGTTTGGAAAGGTCACGAACTGATCTTGCGCGCTCACGCTGCTCTATGCAACTGTCTGGCCTTCGTGTAGCTTTGTGAAGAGGCACTTTCTAGATCCCTTGCCCTTAGTATGGTATTATTATAGATCTGGCTTAATTCAATGATATTAATCAAACATTCAATATTTATAACCAGTGCACGCAAACATAAACCTTAAAGAGATGCATAAAACCATAACAGAAGAACAAACACATAGATCTGTGATCAGATGTACAATAGTTTAGAAACACTTATCTTTTATTAATCTTCTGTTCCAGTACATTGCAATTCCACCCTGCACACTCATCTGCAGGGGTTCGCACACACAGTTGTGGATTCTACTCGACCTCTACTTACATAGCTGCAGAGCCTACCCTTACTACTACCAACTGCGACTCAGACTTACAGACCCAGAGAAACTTTCACATGTATAAGCCCATAACACTTAAGATCAGAACCAAAGCTACCTTCTACACTTAGAGCCTTGCTATATTTATACATTCCCATGGTCCACGGACCATGGGTAGGCTGACACACTCTTATTAATTTACATTATTTTAGGTGTACAACCCTTCGACTTGACTCATTACAATTCGCGCTCTGTGCACTTCACGAAACCTTTACAATTCCATTACCCAAAATTGTGGGCTTTAAGCCCCAAAACCATTACACGGGGGATCTAGTACCCAACATGAGGAGAAACAAAGAATTTTTTAGTGGCTTGGAGGGGAAGGATATTCAGATGCACATTGAGATGTGAGATGATGGAATTTATAGTGCGACCAACATTGGTACAGTTAATTTTCAGAGGGAGTATGGATCCCCTCTAAGGCTCAAGGATGTGTTGTATGTACTGTGTCTGAAGAAGAATCTTGTTTCCATAGCGATGTGTTAAGACCATGGCTATGATGTGATGTTTGGTAAAAGGAAGGCTTTCTTGAGACACATTTCCATGGGATAAGTGAAGAAGATTGGGTTTCGAGTGAAGAACCTATGCAAATCAGATGTGGAAGGTTGTGCAACATTGAGCACAAAATCAGAGAAGGTGCAAAGCTGAGATGTTAGTGAATTATGGCATAGAATACTTGGCCATTTTCATCATGGTGCTTTGAAGATCATGCAACAAATTTTTATAAGCCCCCCAAGTGGAGCACTAGAGTAACAAGATACATGCAAAGGGTGTACATTAGGGAAGTACACAAAAGCCACCTTCAGTGATCGAGACAACAAGGTGCATGAAATCCTTGAAAGGATCCACTCTGATGTGTGTGGACCTTTCTCTAATGCCTCCACTACCAAGCACATGTATGATGTTATATTTGTAGATGATTTCTCATGGAAGTGCTGGATCTACTTCATGTAGAAGAAATACCAGAAATTCTCCAAATTTTTTGAGTTTAAAGCACTTATTGAGAAAGAGAATGGAAGAAAAATGAAGGATATCAGGAGTGAAAATGGTGGTGAGTAGATGTCAAATGGGTTTAAAAATTTATATGCCAAGGAAGGCATTCAACAGGAGTTTACAACACCTCATAACCCACAACAAAATGGGGTGGCTTAGAGGAAGAACATAAGTATTGTGGGAGCAACACGAGTGATGTTACATGACCAAAGACTACCTCTACACTTGTGGGATGAAGCATGCAACATAATGGTTTATTTGTAGAACATGATTCCTCATAGGATTCTTGACATTGGTATGCCAAAGAAATTGTTTTAGGGAAGAAACTAGATTTGTCACACTTCAAGATCTTTAAATCATCAGTTTATTGTCATGTTTCCAAGGAAGAAAGGAAAAAGCTAGAGACGACAATAAAATTGGAATATTCGTGGGGTACACAAATACACATCACAACTATCAGGTTTACTTTCCATCCATCAAGATGATAGTGGTCAGATGGGATGTGAAGTTCTATGAGGCAATGAGGTGTTTTGTTGGGAGGGAGCTTCAATTGCGTCTTGATCAAGAGCTTTTTGCTCCAAAGGAACAAACTCAAGAGATTGTGGAGAAACCACAAGCAGAGGAGGAGAAAGTGGAGACATCCACTGAAGCAGAGACATCTAGAGAAGGAAGGAAGTGGATCAGGGAAGCTCACATATTATTGTAGGATTCTAGAGAGAATGTGGAGCACCCACATCACAATGTAGGCAGAGAAGGTCACCGGATCAGTACACTAGGTACATGGTTCTGATGAGTGAGCTTGTTGAGACAAAACCATCATCATATGAGGAAGAAATGCAACAACCAGTATAGGTTGTTGCAATGGTAGAGGAAAATGATTCCTTTGTCAAAAATAGCGTTTGGGAAGTGGTCCTAAGACTAGCAGACAAATCAGTGGTTGGTTCGATATTGCTTTACATTGTAAATCATGTAGCAGATGGGAGCATATAGAAACACAAGGCCATATTTTTGGCCAAGGGGTTCTCTAAGGTGGAGGGAATTGACTATGAGGAGACCTTTGCTTCAGTAGTAAGGTACTCATCCATCAGGTCAATTATAGCATTGTAAGTGTAGATGGGGTGGAAGATACACTAGATGGATGTCAAGGAAACATTCCTCAATGGAGTTATTGAGGAGGAGGTTTATATTGAGTAACCAAAGGGGTTTGAGAACTTTAACAGAGAATCGTATGTGCACAAACTCAAGCAAGAGTTGTATGGGCTCAAGAAAGAACCCTATGTTCGCTATACTGAGATCGATAGTTATCTCATAAGTTTTGGCTTCACCAAAAGTGAAGCAAATACAAACCTTTATCACATTGTTGTAGAAGGTAAATTATTGATTATTTTATTATATGTCGATGACTTGATCCTTACTGGTGATGAGCAATTGATAAGATCTTGCAAGGAATACCTTGCAAGAGAGTTTGAGATGAAGGACATGGGACTCATGCATTATTTCCTCGATTTGGAAGTATGTAAAGGAGATGGGAAATTGTTTGTCTCGCAGGGAAAGTATGCCAACGAGACAGTGAAGAAGCTATGCATGGAGAGAAACAAACCCATGTACACTCCTCTAGTAGGTAACTAGAGGAAAAAGGATGCCAGTTTAGGTGAGGAAGTGGAGGCTTCCATTTAAAGAAAGCTTATGGGTTCACTCATGTATTTGGTGAACACATGACTGAACATATGTTATGCAGTTAATAATCTTAGTCAAGCCATGGTTAAGCCAACCAAACTGTATTGGAAGGCAGGAAATCATGTGTTGAGATACCTAAGAGGCACTACTTAGTTTGGTGTTTAGTACAAATGGATAGAGGGAGTGAATTTCCAAGGCTTCACAGATGCAGTTTGTGTGGGGAATCCATCAGATAGGAAGAGCATTTCAAGAGGGCTTTTCAATTTTGAGGCAATAATTTCTTCATACAATAGGAAGAAAATATCTATGGCACTCATCTCAGCTGAAGAAAAATACATGTCTGCAATTCAAGCAGCATGTGAGGCTATCTGGACGACAAATATTCTTATTGGGATATTTGATTAGAATATGGATGCTACAGTGATTTACTGTGACAATCAAATTTGTATCAAACTATCTGAGAATACAATATTTCGTGATCGATCCAAGAATATCAGCATCTGGTATCACCATCTACAATATTTTGTGCAGAGGTGGATTATGTTGTTGCAGTACATTCTGACAGAGGAACGAGGTGTAGATATTTTTACAAAGGCTTTTTCAAGAGGAAAGTTCAAGTTCCATTGAAGTAGGATTGGGGTATATGATAATCCCTTTCTTGTTGGGAGGGAGTGTTGAAAATGCAGCAAGAAAATCCTATTTTAATTTTTCCTTGATTAAATTAGGAGAAAATCGAATTTCAATTTCAGCAGAATACTTGGAGGTAGTTAACTAAGGTTACATAGATATTTTCATTTAGTTAACTCAATAAAATTGAGATGGAGACACTTTATTTCAATTCTACTTGACTGATTGCTAATTTGTAGCAATCTATTTCAGTTAATTTGAGTTATTGTCAATGTAACTAGTTCTCACTGTTAGTAGAACTAGTGGATGTTCATTCAAAGGTGTGTAACTTTTTTCACACTAAGTTATTATCCATTTAACTTATCAATCAATGTAAATTAACTCATACATGCATAGGATTCAATTTATCAAGTTGAGATTGGAGTTCAAGGGCAGTGTACTATTAGCTGTAGAAGTTTCCAAGTTGTACAAGTGGTGCATGCAGTCAAAGAAGGGCCTAGAGGAATTGTGCAATTCTCAATGAGTAATTTCCCTAATTAATAGGGGGTTAATTCCTTATCAAACAACTCAAGGAAATAGGAGCTTGACAAGATGGGAAATTGGCTAAGTATTGGCTTTTAGTCAATATGTGAGATAGATTATACTAGTGCAGGGTGTGCTTAGGCTTGAGAAAGCATTGTATTTCTTATCTATTCTTTGATTAATGCAATACATATAGTAAGGGGTTTTGATCAGTTGTTTTCCCTTAGATAAATATTTGTGAATGTATGTTTAATCTTTATGTATGCTAATGATTTGTGTTCTCGGTCATGATTTTCATTCTGTAGATGAGTAGAGTAGCTTCAAGTCTTGTGATCTAGTAAATTTCATGAGCATTTTTTAATCTACACATTAAATTTCTACACCTAAAATTGTTTATTTCGGTTTCCTTAATTGTAGCACAACTTACTAATTTTGGTAGTTTTTCAGGTCATGAAATTCTAGAGCCATTTTGAGGCCCTAAATGACATTCTTTTGGAAAATGGGAAAATTGAGCACTTGGAAGAGGGGTTTTCAGTGTAAAGTTGTAGTTCTTGGACAAATATTTCTTACGAGTTATTGCACGTGTCAAACGAAGATCATATGCCAAAGTTACAACCCCGGGAAGCTGATGTATCGATTTACCCCAATAGAGCCCACATACTTTTGGCACTTAATATTATAGGGTTAGGTTTTTGGATGTTTAGGGTTTTTCATTGTTTCTTAATAATAAATAGGTCTCCAACCCTCATTGTAACACAATTCGTAATTCATGTCATCGCCACATCCATTCTTAGAGATAAGATACCATTGCCGAAGCTAGTTTATTTCCATTTTGCATGTAACAATTTTCAGTACTTTGTTAGTAATTAATTGAAGTTATGTTTTTGTTATAGCTCTATGTTTTTGTTATAGCTCTATGTTTTTGTTTATATCTGTATTTCATTTCGTTATTTCATAAATGTGTGTCAATTGTCCATGTTATAGGGAAATTGTGAGAACTAATTTTGGGAGAGGTATTGGCGGCCAAGTGCTTTGACCCTAGAAACCTAGAGGTTAATGTGCAGATTAACAACACTATTATTCCTAACACATTGATCAATTTGGGTGCTTCCATTAATGTCATGACACATGAAACTATTGAAGGCTTAGGAATCTCTAGTCTTAGGTAGGCCCCCACTGTATTGAAACTCGCTGATAAATCCACCATTAAACTAGAAGGGATATTAGAGGATGTATTGGTTTCAATACCTTACATATTTCATGATTCTACAACAAACCTCTTTGGGTGGGAATATTTTGATACTAGGTAGACATTGGTTGGCTACTGTCATTTCTTACATTGGCTATAGGTCAGGTAACAAGACCATTTCATATAGAACCTCTACAAAATAGTTGATCCTGTATCCTCCTATCAATCCTAGCATAGATTTAGAAATTCCTATATGGAATGAGGAGGTAGCTAGTGATGGAGAGGGAGAAGTTCATCAAGTCTTATTCATGAAAAATACTTGGTTATTAATGAGAAAATAGAGGATGATGAAATCAATAATTTCATAGCTTCCTCTTCTTCCTCAAATCACACGCACTCTTTATCATATTTTTCACCTCGAGATACAAGATTCTCTTACCTAAAAAAGAAATTGAGCTATAGAGAATGAGCCTTATTCTAAATGCGATCATGATTCCACTATGGAAACCATAGAAATCGGCCTTGTTCGAACCTTCAACATAAACTATGGATTGAATGAACAACAAAAGAAGCGATTAATCAAGGAGTTACAGAAGCACAATGATGCCTTTTCTTGGGACTACTCAGACATGAAGCGGATCCATCCCGACTTGTTAACACATCATATATATTATATATATATATATATATATATATATATATATATATATATATATTATATATATATATATATATATATATATATATATATATATATATATATATATATATATATATATATATATATATATATATATATATAGATATAGATATATATATATTAATGAAGGATCTAGGCTCATTCGCCAATCCTAGTGCTAGATGAATATAACATTGAGAGACATAATAAAGGACGAACTATAGAAATTTCCCCCAGTCGATTTCATCTACCCAATTTATAATAGCCAATGGGTCTCTCCTCTTGTAACTATACCCAATAAAAATGAGAACTGGAGAATTTGAGTAGATTATCGAGAATGTAATAAATCAACCCATAAGGACCATTTTGTACTTCCCTCCATCGACTAGGTCATGGACACCTTAGCTGGGAAGAACTATTTTTCTTTCCTCGATGGTTTCATCAGTTATAACCACATCCAAATCATGACTGATGACTAAAAGAACACCACATTTACTTATCCATGGGGGACATTTACCTATCAAGTCTTAACATTCATATTTTGTAATTCCCCTGCCACCTTTCATTAAACTATATAATTGGTATATTCTCTAATATGTAAATGATCGTGTGGAGATATATATGGATGATTTCATGAATTATGACGATGATTTTAATGAGGCACTAGCTAATTTAGAGACAACATTAATAAGGTGTTGTAAGTTTTAACCCTGTTAGAAATTACATGGAAACAAATTCTTAAAATAGAAGATATACAATGGAAAGAAAATAAAAAAAAATACATATGTATTTTCCCTTGGACCCCAAAATCGGGACTACCAGATTGATTTTTCATTATATTCCTTTCAATGTTACAATACATCTATATACATGTCGAAGAATTCATAAACCCCAATCCATAACCCTATATTAGAAAATAATTATAGTTCCCTTGACCAGATCTACAAAATACCATGGGCAGAAAACCATCATCCCCGAAACAATATATAAAACCATGCACAAAACCATGGGTAGGTCTTCCCACGATCTGTGGGTCTGGCCCCTCCCTTGGGTCCGCATAAAAAATAAGA
>APFE031576029.1:15948-31345 GCA_000404065.3 Pinus taeda | reverse complement strand
GTGTGGCATGCTTCCCCCCATTTCGCCCCACACAACATACAGTTCGTGGAGCTAATCATGGAAAGAATATAACAAAAATCCTACAGGTGTAAGGAATCCAATCTGGCTCTTAGTAATCTAAAAGTTGAAATAATGTTAACTTATGGCATTGTGTTAGGCCACCATTTCTCAGCAAAAGGTATTCAAGTGGATCCAACAAATATTAAGGTAATATTAAACTTGCCACTCCTCATTCACAAAAAAGTTACATAGTTTCCTTGGACATGACGACTATTATTTATGTTTCAATGAAATTTTTACACAAATTTATAGTATGTTATTTTCTTTACTAACTAAAAATTCTAAGTTTGTATGGATAGAAAAATTCTAAGTTGAAATCCAAAGTGTCAAAGGCTCTAGTCTTAAGAGGACCTAATTGGCCCCTCCCATTCTGTATCCCCACATATTCCTTAGATGTCACCATAGTAGTCATACTAGGATAGCCTGAAAAAGGAAACCCATATACGATCTACTATGCTAGCAAGAATCTCTCACTAATAGAACTAAAATATATGGTAACTGAAAAACATTTCTGGTAATCAATAAATTCTGACATTACATTATAGGTTATCCAATATTATTACATATCAGCCATGCTTCTATTAATTATTTAATGAATAAACCAAGTACTGACACTAGCAGAGCTGTTATATGCCATTATTTTCATTACAAGAATATGATATCACCATTCTAGAAAAATTAGGAAAATATAATGTTATTGTTTCTTTTCTCTTGACTTACATCTAATGAAAATGATCTCTCTATAGAATACTCTTTTCTCAATGAGCACCTATTTGCAGTTTCTAATAACTGCCCATTGTTTGTATATATGACTAACTAATTTAGTTGCAAGTATAATTTCACATCATCTCTCACTAAAGGAACATCAAAAGATTGTGAGACAAAGCAGAAGATTCTCATGGATTGATGGCTGTCTCTTTTTTAGAGGCCTCGATCTCATTATTCAAAGATGTGTAAGAGAATATGAATTCTATGATATCCTCATAGCTTGCCATGATAGTTTGTGTTGGGGGCATGTTGGTGATAAAATAACATGGCACAACATACTTCATCAAGGGTACTATTGGCCCACCATATTCAAAGATTCCAAACAATATGTAAAACGGTGTGAAAACTCCCAAGACATGAGAAGACCTGTGTAACCTGATGATGTGTTATTACAAACACAACCAATATTAGAACCATTAGACAAATGCACCATTGACTTCATTGGGCCAATAAACCCTTCTTCTCAACATAACTTCTACATCTTAGAATACATAGATTGTATCACAAAATGGATGGAGGCCAAGGAACTTCTAGCTAAAATTGAATAAGTAGTAGTAGAATTTCTTCATGAGGAAACCTTGACTAGATTTGAGATACCATGAGAAATAGTTATTTTACATCAAGGCTTATTGAAGAATTAATGGATAAATACAAGATCAAGCACACAGTTACCACATCATATCATCCTAGGACAATAGACATATGTGGGGAGAAAATAAGATTATTGGGACTATCATCACCAAAATTGTTAAGTTACATCCCAAGGATTGGGATGACAAACTTCTTAAGGCTTTATGGGCCTATTAGACTTCATAGAGAATTACTACAGGTTGCACTCCTTATGAGCTAGTGTATGGAAAAATTTCATTATTTTCGATTGAGATAGAGATCTAGACACTTAGAACAACTTTCCAACTTGGACAAAGATAGGTTGAAAAAGGTAGCACACTTCATTCCAGTGAAGTGTACGTATTCAGCTAGTGATGTGGCACAAGTATTCATCAGAGATGTAGTAAGTTTGCATGGTGTTCCAAGGAAGATTGTGTTAGACATGGATGTTAAGTTCACTTCCAAATTTTGGAAGGAGTTGTTTGCAGGTTTGGGGATAGATTTGGCCTTCAGCACAACTTATCATTTGTAGACAGATGGAAAGAAAACAAGGGTCAAAAATATTTTGGAGGACATGTTGAGGATGTATGTGAAGCATCAACAATGAAAGTGGGAAGAATATCTTCCACTGGTTGAGATAACTTACAACAATGGGTACCAGGAATCTTTGATGATGAGTCTATTTGAGGCATTGTGTGGGAAGAGTTGTAATACTCCCATCACTTGGAGTGATTTAGTTAATAGGGTATTGACTGGACCAAACATGTTGGTAGATATGGAACAGGAAATGTGGGAAATCAAGAAGAATCTGACAGCAACATAGGATAGGAAGAAAATTTATGCAGATCGAAACAAGTTGTTTAAGGTGCTTTAGGTTGGGGAACAGGTGTACTTGTGCATCAATCCCAAGAAGAGATCCTTGCAGATTGGATCGTATGCCAAGATGGCACCTCATTTTGTGGACTTTTCAATATTCTTGAAAGGATTAGACTAATAGCATATCAACTTGCATTGCCTCCGATAGTGAAAGTCCATGATGTTTTCCATGTGTCGTTTCTTAAGAAGTATGTTAAAGATGTTGGTAATGTGATTGACTGTTTTGTATTGTAGGTGGAACCAGATGGAGAATTCCAACCATAACCTCAATGTCTATTGCACAAAAATATTCTCATGCTCCAGAACAGAGCAATCGAGCAGTTTAAAGTGCAGTGGAAGCACTTTGGGCCCAATGAAGCTAGATGGGAGATGTTGATCAGATGTAGGCTATGTATCCTTCTATATTCGCTAGTTGAGCGAATGTTTCTGGCATATGTTTGGTGTGATGTTTTTGGTATATGTACCTATGTATATAGATGTAAATACCACCATGAGTTGTGTTATAAATCTCCACTAAGAGGTACAAGTGATGTTGTTATTGTTTGTAGGTTTTAACTCCGTAGAGAAATTACTTGCGTACGAATTCTAAAAATAGAAAATAAACAATGGTGAGAGCAAAAAAAATAAAACATATATACACAAAGATTTTCCCTTGGATCCAAAAACTTGGACTATTAGACCAATTTTTCATTATATTCTTTTTAATATTACAATACATATATATACATGCCAAAACATCCATAAACCCCAATCCATTAACCCTGGATTAGAACATAACCATAGTTCCCTTAACTAGATCTATAAAATACCATGGAGAGAAAACCATCATGCCCAAAACCATGTGTGAAATCCATGCACAAAACCATAGGTAGGTTCGCCCACCTAATATAGGTTCCAAAAACAAATTTTCATGGGGTGTTGCCCCAGACCCTGTGCAAGGGGGTTGATGCCCCCCTGTGACCCCCCACGTGTGTGGAAAGAATATAACACACACCCAACATTCTCCCACTTGTTGTTTTCTTTCCATAGGGGACCACAGGAGTGCTTAGTCATTGGTCCAACCATGCAAAACCTATTGTTTTTCTAAACTAAGAGAATTTCTCAGTGCTCACAGACTTTGCCAATGCATCTGCAATATTCTTCAAAGTGTCCACCTTTACCAACAACACCCTTTTGTCCTCAACCATATCGCTCACAAAGTGATATTGAACATCAACGTGCTTGGCCTTTGAATGGTAAGTAGGGTTCTTTGCCAAGAAAATCGTACTTTGGCTATTAGAGTCTATCCTTCTAGCTCACTTTACTAACCCCATACTTGAACATAATCTCTCCAACCAAACTTCTTCCTTGCTTGCATGAGTGGCTTCCATGTATTTTGCCTTTGTAGTTGAAAGTGCCGCTACAGATTGCCTCTTACTCATCCAACTGACTGCACCTCCAAATAGGTTAAACACATACCCACTTGTATATCTTCTCTAATACCGATCTCTATCTTAGTCTATGTCAACAATGGCATGTATCTCCAAAACTCTATCCAATCTTGGTCTTCCTTGATAGCACAAAACATAATCACTAGTGCCACAAAAATACTTGAAAACTCGCTTCACTGTTATCCAATGCTCCTTTCCTGGCTTTGACATAAACCTTCTCAATACTCCCACTACATGTGCAATGTCTGGTCTAGTACAGACCATTGCATACATCAGGATACTGACTACACTTGCATATGGAACATGGGACATGTCCTCTTCCTCTTCTTGTTCCTTGGGACAATGTTTAGCAGATAACTTTACACCTACATGAATAGGAACCTTCACCGATTTACTATCTTGCATATTAAACCTTTGTGGTATCATCTTGACATACTTCCTCTGGTTTAATTCCCACGCACAAAATATAATTTACAGCACCAAGATATTTCATGTCGAATTTGGAGGATAATTGGGTCTTCGAATCCTAGATAATTTCTGTCATTTCCAACCATCAATATATCATCCACATAGAAGACCAAATAAATAACACAGTCACCAATTAATTTAAAATACACACAATAATCTGCTTTTCTTTTATTGAAGCCAAGTCCCCGTATATATGTATCAAATTTCTGATACCACATCCTTGGTGGTTGTTTTAACCAATACAAAGACTTTTTTAACCTACATACCAGTTTTTCTTACCCTTCACCATAGAGCCTTCAAGTTGTTTCATGTAGATCTCTTCTTCCAGATCCCCGTGAAGAAATGTTGTCTTCACATCCATCTGTTCTACCTCAAAATGAAAAGTAGCAACGACAGATAAAAGTAATATAATAGAAGCTACCTTGCAAACAGCAGAAAAAATATCACCAAAATTAATTCTTGGCACCTGGGAATAACCTTTTTCCACCAACCGAGATTTGTATTTCTCTACCTTGCCTTCTTCATTCATATTCTTCTTAAACACTCATTTGCTACTAATGGGTTTCCTTCTAGCCAACAACTCCACCAGACCCGAAGCCTCATTTTTGTGCAAATATGCCATTTCATCAACTATGGCCTCTTTCTAGAGTTTTCCATCTTTTGTATCTACTGCTAACCTCAAAGTTCTAGGATCATCATTGGTAATAGATAAAGAAAAATTTGAACAGAAAGCAAATGGACTATACCTTTCTAGTTTCCTTCTTTCTCGAACTGATCTTCTCACATCTAGAGTTTGTGGCTCTTCATCTTCTAATTCCTCTTTTGCTGTAGAGTCTAATTCTTCCTCCTTTAGCTCAAACTCTATCTTCTCAGGTTCCTTTGGTAGGACTTCATGTTTAATAACAAATTTCACCTCTCTAAACACCACATCTTGGTTGTACACAACCTTCCTTGTTTCTGGGTTCCAAATCTTATAGCCTTTTAAACCATCCTTATACCAAATAAAGATGCACCTTTCTGATTTACTATCCAACTTTGTTCTTTTCTCCTTTCTAACATGTACATATGCATCATATCTAAATACCATCATATGAGAAAGAGAAGGTTTCTTACTAGTCCATACCTCTTGTGGAGTCTTATGCTCTGACGCTGATAAAGGTGATTTGTTGACCAAGTAACATGTTGTCTCCACTACCTCTGCCTAGAATTCTTGTCCTAACTTAGCACCATTGAGCATGTTTCTTTCCTTTTTGCATCAATGTCCTATTCATTCTTTCTGCAACTCCATTTTTCTGAGGTGTGTATGGAGTAGTATTATGTCGTGCTATACCACACTTCTTTCACAACTCTTCAAATTCTTTCTTGCAAAAATCTCCACGGTTATTTGTCTTGAACACCTTTATCTTCTTATCTGTCTGGTTTTCCACCAGAGCCTTAAATTATTAAAACTTGTCAAAGACTTCAGATTTCTTCTTGAGGAAATATGTCCATGTATTCCTTGAGAAGTCATCTATAAATGATACATAATACACAAAATTACCCAGTGATGGAGCCGACACAGGTCCAAACACATCACTATGCGCAAGCTCTAATTTTTGTTTTTCCCTTTTAGCACCAGAGGGGAAACTCACCCATTCTGATTCCCATATACATAATTTTCACAGAAATCAAAATCCAGAGAGAAATTATACATACCTTCTACCATACCATTACCATGAAGTATTCAAAGGCCCTTTTCTCCAATATCTCCAAGCCTTTGATGCCATAACATGGTATTTTCTCCAGAGACCACTAAATTTTCTACTCCACTTTTAGGAACCACATAATTGTTGCATGCATAAATAACAATGCAACCCAAAAGATTGTATAGAGTTCCAATTTGAAATCCCCACATCAATACCAGTGCTCTGTGAACCATCTTGCAGGTATCTTTATCAAACACTATTTTAACACCTATATCATCCAGCTTGCTTACAAAAATAAGATTTATGGCCAATGCTGGAATATTAAGAACACCTGGAATTTTTCTAATCCTTCCACCTTGAAAATTCAACTTAACTTTTCCCTGACTGACGATTATAGTCTTCATATCATCCCCTAATAACACATCACCACCATCATATTTCTCATACTAACAGAACCACTTTCTATGGGGAGTGAAGTGAAAGGGTGCATCTTAGTCAATCAACCATGCCTCTGATCTACATGTGTACTTGAAGAAGAAGCCAAGTACATAACCCCACCTTCATTTGAGGTGGTTTTTTCTAGTGAAGAAGGAGTATTGTCAGATCCCTATCCTTTCTCAGGAGCTTCATATTTACAGTCCCTTCTGAGGTGCCCTTCCTTTCCATATTTCCAACACACTTTTAGAGGTTTTCCTGGAGATTTAGATCTCCCTCTAGATTTAGATCTCCCACTCGAGGAATTATTTTTGTTTCTATTCTGGGACAGTATTCATACATACAAGGCATCACCATTCTAGTCATCCATATTTTTCTATCTCATCTCCTCTGAAGCAAGGATGAGACTATTTCATCAAACTGCAAGGTAGTTTCATTGCTACATATTGCAACAACCAAACTATCCCATGAATCTAATAGAGAACACAACAAATTGATTCACTTATCTTCATATGAAATTTTAATATCAATAGATAATTATTGGCTTACCACAATATTAAAGGCATTCATATTCTCTTTCATCGAGTCTCCATATTTCATCCTCAGGTTATACAAATTTTTCCATGGGAACATTTTATTCACTAGAGACTTAGTTTAGTACAAAGTCCCTAACTTGTCCCACAAAGCCTTCGCCGAAGATTCCCCTGATACATTCAACAGTAATGAATCTAAGACACACAATCATATTGTTCTCTTTGCCTTCCAATTCAACTTCGCCCAGTCTTTAGCTGACATTGCTATTGGTTTAGTACCTGGATCTATCGCGATCCACTCATCTTTATCCACCAGCAGATCCTCCATGTTGATAATTATCTTTCCATTTCTCAATATTTATCTTTCCACTAATCGACATCCTATTTCACCACAAGAATCAATCCTACAGATCTTCCACTGAACAGGGTCTACCACAGGCTCGAGCGAAACCCCTTAGCAGCAAAGGCGTCCCCTTGAATCCGAAACAACTCTAATGCGAAATGTAGTTTTTAACCTCGTACCTAAATTACATACATATGAATTCTAAAAATAGAAAATAAACAATGGTGAGAGAATAAAGCATAAAACATATATACACAAATATTTTCCCTTGGATCCCAAAACCGGAACTACCAAATTGATTTTTGATTATATTCCTTTTAATGTTATAATACATATATATACATGTTGAAGCATCCATAAACCCCAATTAATTAACCCTAGATTAGAACATAACCATAGTTCCCTTGATTGGATCTACAAAAAACCATGGACAGAAAACCATCATGCCCAAAACCATGAGTAAAACCCATGCACAAAACCATAGGTAGGTCCGCCCACCTAATATAGGGTCCAAAAAAAAAATATCCTGGGCTGCTACCCCAAATCCCATGTAGGGGGGCTATCGCCCCCTACAAACCCCCTGACAGGGGGGGCTACCACCCCCTATGACCCCCCCACATGTGGGGTACTCATAGAAAGAATATAACACACACCCAACATGGTTGTTATGTTGTTATGTTATCATGTTGGTTTTCTTCTCAGCAGAATGATAATTGTAAATTCTACACCGAGCTAAGTTATAAATCTCCATGGGCAGTCTGTTTTCTTTTCAGTAGTCTTGTTGGTAAAGGTGTCAATAAACAATGAGGACAGTGTTCCCCCAAGGGGGGAGGATTATGTAACAACCTTGGTGAAACATCCACGTAAATAAAAGTTAATAAAAGCAAAATAATAACCATAGTTATGGGACACTTATTCCAAGATAAGCGTTGAGAAATAAATATATTATTGTTGGGTGTTCATTTGGTTTATTATGGCTAAGGAAATTGGCAAAGGAAATGGAAAAGGCTTTGGAAAGGCATGAGACATTTATTGGCATTTTATTTATGAAAATAATGGAAATTAGGAGAAAAGGAAGGTGAAATGTCACAGGTTGCATGTGAGGGGGAAAATGAAGGAAAATAATGCAAAATGAAGAAAATAGAGGCCTCATTAATAAAGCGGCTTATGAGGATTAGTTGCTACCTTTTGTTAGTGTAACCTTTTATCAGTTCAGTTTTGGAGCTGTCTCTCTATTCTCTCTCTCTCACTCACTCTTGTACACTTAGAGAATTCTTGGAGCACTCTAGCATTGGATGAAGGAAAGCAAAGGATGGACCAAGAATGAAAAGGAAAGAAAACATCAAGAAAGGAAGAGAAGGATCAAGAAACTAAAATGGGATTATTTGCAGGTATCAATTTGCATGTGTGATTTCCTTGCTAGTTTCGGCATGCATGTTTATGCATGTGTGTTCTTGGTTCTCTTGTTATCATGGGCATGGGTTTTTACAGGTGTGACAGTGTTCCTCAGCCTTGCCTTTCCATTTCCAAATAGTCATGGTGTGATGGGGTTACGTTTTGGTTGAGCTAGATTTCTGGATGGATTTGAAACTGAGTGAGGTGGTCTTTAAAAGAAAGAACACATGCCCTAGTGATCCCTAAATCAGATTTTTGATTGCGGTAAATTCTTGGCTTAGTGAAACTTGAACTAGACCATGGGTTGCGGTAAAGCCAGATTTTTTGTTACCTCGATGGGCCTGGGAATCCTTAATTGGTGAATGGAAGGATATATGGTAAATCCTAGAGGTGGGTGCCCTCGATCAGGCCTAGGAATCCTTGGTCATTGAATGGAAGGATATATGGTAAATCCGGGAGGGTGGAGTCTTGATTAGGCATAGGCATCCTCGAATGTTGTATGGCGAGATGTACAGTAAATCCTAGAGACTAGGAGACAAGAAAATTCCTCAAAGTGTAGGTGGATAAATCTAGTGGCATCCATGCTTGTTTAGGGCCTAGTGATTAGGTGGGGATTACAATAAAGCCTAATTCTATTGATGAGGGTGAGGTGGTGTAGCCTCAGGAAGCCCTAGTTGATTTTGGTTATGAGTCCCACATTCATGCTTGGAATATGGCATAGGGGTGATTGGCTAAAATAAATATTTGGTTTAGCCAATCTATGGTCAGGTGGTTCATGGAAGTCCCAGACCTAGTTGGCTTATGAATTCATTAATAAGAGTTCCTTATCCTTCGTATTTCATATGTAAATGTACTTGATTTAAGTGGATATTGGTGGCCACCCATCAATTCCACTTGGACTCCCACCATTTCTTCTTTTAGTTTTTCAGTTTCCTTAATTGTAGCATAGTTTACTATTTTTAGTAGTTTTTCAGGTCCCAAACTTCCAGAGTCGTTTTGAGGCCCTAAATGATGTTTTTTGGAAATCTACCATCAGCGACTTGTTGTCTAACATTTTCTTTTTAGACATAATCCTCAGAAATATCTTTCCAACGGGTTATCATGCATGTCAAATGGAGATAATATGACGAAGTTGCGACCTTGAGAAGTTGGTTGTCCAACTCACCCCAATGGGGCCCGTAAACTCTTGGTGTTACAGCTCCTTAGGTTAGGGTTTTGGTTGTTTAGGGTTTGCTCTTATTGTTCAATAATAAAAAGGCCCTTGAGCCTCATTTTAAGGCAGTTCAGAGACATGTAGCCACCACATCTCTTTTGAGAGATAAGCTACTATCGCCCTAGATGGTTTATTTCCATTTCTATTTGTAAGCATATTTCAGTATTTTACATTAATGAAATGAAGTATTATTTCTGCTGCATCTCTGTATTTATGGTTATCTTTGTAATTTGTTGCATTCCTGTTTAAATATGGATCATTGGTATCAGAGCGGTCTACTTTTTTTTTCTCTATTTTTCTTTGCATGTCCCTAACGAGGTTGGGATATAAGGAGTTAGGGCTTGAACTAGTCGAACCTTTGTAAGACCAGCCTCGCAAATCCTTACGACCTCCCATGGAAAATGAAAAGAAAGACGAGGGGGCAGGAGATCCTATCAAAATCTTGCTCAAAGAAGCCCTCAAGCAACAAAGGAACACGATGATGGACAACTTTTCCCAGATCCTTCAGCAGTTACCCAGGGGCAATGCATCACCTTCCAACATCTACTCTGGAAATGCCACACCGTTTAAGGTACAAGCTAATTTTGAAATTCCCATATTCGACTGTTAGATAGATGCAGATGCCGTTGATAAATGGTTAAATCTACTAGAGGGTTATTTTTCTGTTCATGATTTTTCCAGTCGGGAAAAGATTATATTCACTCTTCTTAAAGCAGCCCCCCACGTCAAGGACATGTGGGAAACCTACTGCGAGCAGAAGGATGAAAGTACATGCTCACTATTTTCATCCGCACCCACTTGGAATTCATTCTAGGATGCCATCAAGGAGTAGTACTACCCTGTTGGAAGCTATGAGGATTAATACATAAAGTGGACCATGCTACGGCAGGGAAGGGACCAAGACGTGCCGAAGTTTACCAATATTTTTCATACCCTTCACACAAAGTTGGGTATCAAGTATTTGGAGCATCATTTGTTACTCAAATACTGCGGCTACCTACAAAAGTACATCCAAGAAGAAATAGAATTCCTGAACATCTCCTCGCTCTGCACGACATACTGATATGCCATCATGGTCGAGAAAAACTTTAAACAGAAGAAGCAGGACTTTGGATCTATGAATCTGAAGCAAGGGAAAGGTGGCCCCAAATCACAAAACAAAGGAGAAAGGCAAGGCGGGGTGGCCCAAGACAAGCCGCCAAAGCTGCAAGCAAAGAACAGCGCCGTGAAGCTAAAAAAATACATGGGAAAGTGGTGTGAGTTCCATAAGAGCTCCACTCACAACACAAGAGACTGTCGGGCCAAGCAATCACTGGTGGCTGAGCTAAAGGTTTCAGAATCAGATGCATGTTCTGACTCTAAGTCAGAACCCAACAAGCGGAATGAAAAAGGTGAGCAGAGTATCGATTTGGAGCCCAACGCCACCATTGCCACCACGAACATCCAAAAGGAGGAACTTGGAGATCTAGAGGAGGAGTGTCTCTTCGAATCCCAGATGTGGGTAAAGGGCTCCATGCTATAGTTCATTATTGATAGCGGGAGCCAAAAGAACCTCATTTCGGTAGACATCATGAAGCAACTGGGCTTACTGACCACAGTACATCCACAACTGTACACCATCGGGTGGCTTCACCAAGTACGGGATATTCACATGATTCAACAGTGTCACCTTCCATTCAACATCAAGCCCTTCACGGATGAGGTATTTGTGTGACATTTCTCCCCTTGAAGTTTGTGATGTATTATTAGGACAACCATACTTGTGGAAGCGACATGTTGTGTATGAATCAAGGCCCCGTGCTATTATTGTTACTTTGGGAAATAAGTTGTACAGGATACCAGAGGTAGCACCACCTATCGTCATCTCTTTGGTGACTGCAAAACAATGCACTAAGCTCATTTAAAAAATCGGGAAATTTGTTTTCCGGATGATACGCCCTCAAGGAAAGAATAAGATAGTGGCCACGACCTCCAAACAGGGCCCCTTTGCACGATAACTATAGATGGACAAGGTCGTGGAGGAGTATGAGGAAATCTTCACCTCCCCTGCAAGGGTTCCTCTGCACTGTCACATCAAGCACTCCATAGATTTGACCCCAGGTGCACTGCTGCCCAATGGACCAATCTATCGCGCTTCATTCTGGAGAACAATGAAATCAAGAGGCAAATTCAAGAGTTATTGCAGAAAGGTCACATCCGTCTGAGTTCATCGCCCTCTAGGAGCCCGATCGTGTTAGTACAGAAGAAGGATGGGACTTGGAGACTCTATATTGACTATCAGGTGCTAAACAAGATCACTATTCGTAATAGGTACCCGATCGCATAGATTGATGACCTCCTAGACAAACTAAAGGGGACAAAATATTTCAACAAGATTGATTTGAAGTTAGGATATCACTGGGTACCAATCGAACCCTCCGATGTGTGGAAGACTGCCTTCAAAGCCAAGGAAGGCCTTTTTGAATGGTTGGTTATGCCTTTCGGTTTGACAAATGCTCCTGCAACCTTCATGAGGCTAATGGATGACATCTTACGTCCATTCACCAACTCAATTGTAGTGGTATACTTGGATGACATCCTTATCTTCAGCCAAAGTTGGGAAGAGCACCTCCACCACATTCGACAGGTTCACCAAACACTGTAGCAACACAAGTTATGTACCAATTTGGAGAAATTCACTTTTGGCATGACCCAGGTTTAGTATCTGGGACACATTATTGATGAACAGGGGGTGCATGTGGACCCAGCCAAGATCCAAGTCATTCGAGATTGGCCATCTCCAACCACTCTGACAGAGCTTCATAACTTTCTAGGTCTTGCCAACTTCTATCACAAGTTCCTATTGGGATTTCCTCATATCACTTGGCCCTTAAGCCAAGTCACCAAGGGAGGAGCGAAAGAAAAATTCTTTTGGTCTAAATCTCAATAGAAGGCATTCACAAAGTTGAAATATCACCTCTACTTGGCACCAGTGCTCGCATTACCAGACTTGCAACAACCATTTGAGGTCGAGATAGATGCCTCTCACTATGCTATTGGGGTAGTCCTTACTCAACATGGGCATCCAGGGGCGTATCACAGTGAGACACTTTCAGACACAGTCCAAAAGTATCCCATTTATGACAAAGATATGTATTTTATTGTGCAGGCTTGCCAACAATGGAAGCATTGCATTTTGAGGAAGGAAATGGTCATCCACATAGACCACAAACCCTTACAGTTCATACAAACCCAAGGGAAATTGTAGAATGATCGCCATCAAAAGTGGTCCACATACTTGAAGTAGTTCCATTTGAATATCAAGTATAAGAAGGGCAGCACCAATAATGTTGCAGATTGCCTCAATCGACCACCGATCATGGCGTTAACCACCGTGCTCAACTCTTGTGGGAATGAGATTTCTGATTGGCCACTACTCTACAAAAGCAACCTAGAATTCGGCCACACATACCAGACACTCTTAGAGGATCAGCATGTTCCAGATTTTCACCTCTAGGATGCCTTGTTGTGCCACCTAGGTCACCTTTGTGTTCCTTCAAGCAAGCATGCCAAGATGATTTGGGAAGCACATTACTATTGAGCTATTGGGCATTTCAGGGTTGAGAAAATGGTGGTAGTATTGTAGAAGTATTTCTATCGGCCGAATCTTCAACAGGATGTCGAGAAGTACATCAGATCATGCATTGCCTGTGCCATTTCCAAACTGACCATCAAAAAGAAAGGCCTCTATACCTTGTTGCCTACCCCTAGTCGACCTTGGGAATGCATCTCCATGGGTTACATGTCAGGCCTCCCTTCCACTAAGCATGGAAATGACTGTGTTTTTGTGGTCGTCGATAGGTTTTCGAAGATGGCCATTATGGCAGCCTGCAAGAAGAATATCACAGCAAAAGCCACTACTAAAATCTTCTTTGAATGAGTGTGGGTATGCTTTGGGATCCTAGAGTCTATCATCTCAGATTGGGACAACAGGTTCCTTGGTACATTTTTGTCCAGTCTTTGGTTGATGCTGGACGCAAAACTCACTAAGTCCATAGACTTGCATCCTCAAACTGATGCCCAGACAAAGGTTGTCAACAGGATGATCGTACACATTCTGCGCATGTACAACTCAAAGAATCCACGCACATGGGACGAGAGCCTCCCCTATGTTCAGCACAACTACAACCGAGCTATCCATAGCTCCACTAGCCATAGCCCTTTTCAGGTGGGCTTGGGATTCTAGCCACTATGTCCCATTGATATGGCCATGCCATTTGCAGCTACTCACGCAGATTCGGCTCATGTCTAGTTAGAAACAGATAAGGAAAACAACTTCATTAAGCACATCCAACATATTCGCCAGCAAGTCCATGAAATTCTGGAGAAATCAGTACAAGCAGCGACATGATCAACATTGGGTGCCACACAAATTTCAAGTGGGTGACAAAGTTTGGTTGCATTTGCAAAAGGAACACCTTACCAGAGCCTATCAAAAATTTAGAACACTTCGATATGGTCCTTACACCATTACCAAGGCTATGGGAGACAATGCATTTGAGCTCAACATTCCACCATTCCTTGGCCTGCACCCTGTGTTCAATGTGGACCACCTTTGGCCTTACTTTCCACCATTACTAAACACATCTGGCATTGCAGAACAACTCACACCCACAGAGATAAATCCAAATTGCATGGAATAAGATGAAATTGATCGAATCATGGACACACAGATCAAGCACACTCACCAGCAAAATATCGAACTATATCGAGTTGTCAAATCAGGCCAACTCCTTCCCAGGGCAAGTGGCTCACCAAGGACCAAGTTCAACAGAAGTTTCCTCATCTCATGGAGGAATTCAATGCAATGGGGACCATTTCTTCCTAAGGGGGGAGGAATGATCTAGGTGGATATTGGTGGCCACCTATCAATTCCACTTGGACCCCCACTATTGATTCTTTCAGTTTTTCACTTTCCTTAATCGTAGCATAGTTTACTATTTTTAGTAGTTTTTCGGGTCCTAAACTTCTGGAGCTGTTTTGAGGCCCTAAACGACGTTTTTTTGGAAATCTACCACCAACGATTTTCTATCTAAAATCATCTTTTTCGTCTGAGTCCTCGAAGAGATCTTGCCAATGAGTTATCATGCACATCAAATGGCGATAATATGACCAAGTAGTGACCCCAAGAAGTTAGTTGTCCAACTCACCCCAACGGGGCCCATAAACTCTTGGTGTTATATCTCCTCGAGTTAGGGTTTTGGTTGTTTAGGGTTTGCTCTTATTGTTCAATAATAAAAATTCCCTTGAGCTGTTAGAAAATTATATATTACGGAGCAATGGAACACATAAAATATTGCATAAATGTAAACATAGAAAATGCATAAAACAAGAGAGACACAGATATACATGGTTCACCCAGTTTGGGCTACGTCCGCCCCAAACAGCCAGTCCTTCCTTTCTATTATCCAGCAATATGAAGAGACACAACCTACAACAAATCCGTTGTAATATCCTATGTTTTCTCTCACAATCTCACCTCTCTGTTTTCCGCTCACATACATAGAATACACATCTATCACAACCTCAAATACAATGCCCTC
>APFE031576029.1:0-10092 GCA_000404065.3 Pinus taeda | reverse complement strand
GCCGCCACATCTCTTCTTAGAGATAAGCTACCATCGCCCTAGCTAGTTTATTTCCATTTCTGTTTGTAAGCATATTTCAGTATTTTACATTAATGAAATGAAGTATTATTTCTGCTGCATCTATGTGTTTATGGTTATCTCTGTAATTTTTTGCATTCTTGCTTGAATTCCGGATCAGTACTAGTTTATATGTGGATTTTATGGTTGTTGTATCCTTATGATTTCTATTGTTTATATGTTGGTTATGAGTATGTTCTATGCCATTGATAATGTATGGCTCTCGTCACATTTTGATTTGTAAATGAATGAAAAATGAATATATGATGTAATAGACGATAATGCAACTAATATAATAGGGCATCAATTCTCCTTACCAATACTTAGATAAGTATGAGACCCCTATGCTTGGATATGTTGTTATGACTTATAGAATGCATATTTGTGATATTTTTGATGAAATGCATGTCATGGATAATAGGGTTTCAGTCAATTCCTTATTCAAGTATTTATATTAGTATCATAGTGTTTATGTTACTTTTCATTTTTGGAAGCTTCATTGAAGTTCTTGGCAGTGGCCTCAGTCCTAGCGCTGAAAAAGTGGCACATAATCTTGGGTCGCAGGCTCAGAACACTCTGAAAAATACCCCTGTCACTTGCATTCCCTTGATGTGCGAGTGACTGGAGGGTCCCATACATATGCATGCCCATGTCATGGGAGCGACTGAGGCTCTTGGTTAGTGAAATGTCAAGCTAGCTCAAGGGTTACCCCAGTAGACTAGTTAACTTTGGTAAAATTGGCAGGAGGGTGTTACATGGGAATAGATGACCTTGTCGCTCCAAAATAACTAGCAAAGAGCACTCTTGGAGAAGGACTTGTTTCGCTATTTGAGGTATATTTTAAAGATGAGGTTTCTACTCATAAGGACACAACTACCACTACTCCTATAGACACATTTTTTGCTACTCCTAAGGACTCAACTATTACTACACATATGAACATATATGTTACCACCCTTGTGGGAACATCTATTGCCACTCTTATGGATACCGATGCTATTAATCCTAGAGAATTAGTTCTTACTACTCCTAGAAAGTGTAAAGAGGTGAGTCATTTTCCCTCTTTACCTATATATGTATTGCTCATTTGAAAAAATAAATTGCATATAATGAAAAACAGGGAAATGTAAATTGTGATCAATATAATGAAGAAATAATCAAATTAAGGGGAATCCTATAAGGTATTGGAATGTATATCTATTGATGGTGTTGGACCTGCCAACATGTCAATGGGATCTCCCCGATAAGAAGTCCCAATTATACCTCAGACCATTTGGTGTAGGAGTCCCAACAGTGGGTCTTAAGGTAATGCCTTGATTGTGATGTCACATAGAGGCAAGTAAGATAACTTTGTCAGTAGTAAGGGTATGAATGATGCAGTGAGTCAAGGAAGGGGTATGAGAGGTTCCAACACTTCGAAAGGGGGAGGAGGGGAAAGTGAGTTCCAGGTTGAAGGGGATCAGCCGCAACTCGGTTAGGAACACACAACACAAAGGACATGCACAACTTCCGGTGGAACAGTCCACTCAGATGTGGTAGTCACATCATATAAGGTAAGATAACACATACAAGACTCACAGATTAGTCTGAGGCGAGTGTGATGGTTGTTATAGCAAGGTTCAAGTGAAAGGTTTGTCTGATGTCTGGCACAACAATCGACACAAATGGTGACAACATTAAAAACATATGCAACACATTAACAACAAGATTCATATAATTGCATGTGAATCAGTTCATACACAAGTACATAAGTTAAACAACATATATCATTAAAGCAACTGGGGCAATCCAACTACAATAACAACATAAGCATGAAAATGTGTTGCCTCTTATTATATAAAGAAGTGTAAGTCACAATCATACAATACATCCATGTAAACCTGCTAGCCCCAGCAATGGAACGTTATAGCCACATCTGCCTGATCCTCCAAAGAGATATACTAGCTCCGTGTAGTGGAGAAGCCAAGGTGCATTACAATACTTTCCAAGCCTTCTTCAAGATAGTCTTAGTAGAAGCTTGGCTAACCAAAACCCTTACAATGAGTTATGAGGGACTATTTATAGCAAAGGGTGGGGTGACCCTTGACATTCCCCTTTGTGACAGTTCAACTACCCTCTTGACTCTCACCTACTCTATGATTGTTACATCCAACCATTGACACTTGACATGACTCAACATTTCAATGCACATGTACTCATGTGAGACAACATGGCTTGAGCAAGCCTTGCAAGACATCAGTAACACTTGGTTTGTCGTGATGAGACCATCTCTTTGACATGCTTGTGATGGTGAAGGTGGTGAGTTGATGCCAAGCTTAGTCGTTCATGATGGTGTGCATGCACCTCATGGTGACATCTTACTGAAGCGAACTTTTGCCTCCATTGCAATCAGTGCATTGGTTCGTCCCTTTCATCCAACTCGTCTGCTAACATGCGCATGGCCTTCTTGGGTGTGGCTGAACCAAAAACACACTGATGCATGGTGTTTGTGCTAATATTCAAGTGTGTACTAGTGGTCATGCGCATCAACTTGCAAAAGTACATGTTCATCTCCAGTTGGACTTGCTTCTTGTCTTCGCCTAGGTGAGTGTGTTGAATGGGTTGGATTTCATGCACATGATCAACAACATGCATGCTGTCGAATCTCTTGCATGCAATCAACAACACTGCTCACCATGTTTGCTTTGTGTCAGATTCTAGAATGGATCATTAACTTGTACCGGCACAGTTTCATCCGTGAGTGGATGTTGCGCCCACTGTTGTTCTTGATCCTGCTGCAACTCATTCGTCTATCTATGCAGCTTCATGTTTTTCCTGAGTTGCTTCTTCAGCACATGCAACTCCAAGTTTGTTCCATCTTCTTCCTTCACTCGATATTCATGTCACATCATCGTTTCATAGCTAGAGTCTCCAAAGTTTCTTTCATCATCAATGGACCTGCTTGAGCTTCCAACCTTGTTCCGCCTCTGTGTTTCCAACAACCCTCCTCTTGCATTCGTTTTATTTTGTATGCTTTCTTCAGTTACACTTCATGATGTTGCTTACCGTGATGTTGCTGTTGTTATATCTTGATGTCCTTATATACGAACAAATTGATGTCTTCATGGGTAGTCAACTCCATCGACAGTTGATCGAATACATCCCTAGGTGTTCTCTGAATGGTGTCTTCATCTCTGCTCTCCTAGAAACCATTTTACTTGTACTGCTGAGAGGCAAATGAACACCTGTGATACTTGGAGACATGGCAACACTCATGGCAAGAAATCTGTCAGTTGAAAACCAAAATGAACATGAGAACTAACTTGTGACATACCTGGGTGAATGATCATGAAGGTTGCACAATCTTAGCCGGGAGGTCAGGAGACCAACTACCAAGAATGCACAAGGCATAGTTTGGGCTGCTATGAGACTAATTGACTGCTGGAACTGCACAATGCATAGTCCATTTTGGCTACTGACTGTTGGGATTGCACAATGAGTAATTCCAACTAGAAAGCACTGCTAGCCTAGGGACAAATTTACGTAATTTTTTGGGCCAAGCAACCACTATCATCTAGAAATGCATAAAACAGTCCTAGAGGGCAGTTGCTAGGTAGGAATGCATAAATCTGGAGAGGAAGGTGAGCCTTCCTTTCCCAGATTGCACAATGTAGCCTTGGTGAAGATAGATCTTGGGCTAAGGTTGGCCTAACTCGCCAATTAGCAACTGAAAGCAAGTAAGTCAGTGAATGCATTGCAACACTAAGTGATAGAAAAAGTGATTGACAATGCATGCATGTGAAACATGAATCAAAGATTCATAAAATAGATCAACATACATGTGGGTGAGGCAGTTCGCCAGTTGGGCGAATGTCTATGCAATATGGTTTCGTGCATATGATAGCAGTGAGATAGCAACAAAAACTGAAACAGAGCTAGAACAAGCTAGTATACATGTAAATGACAACAAGCATTCAAATAATTCAAGCAAATAGTACTCATATAAGCAAAAACCCAAAAAGTAACAGAAATGCAACAGAAGGCATGGGAAGTGGGCTTATCCCAATGTTGAGCTGAATGTGCCGACTGCTCCTAGATGTGATGTGGGATGTCAAAGCTACAAGGTTTATGTGAGGAATGAGCTCTGCAGTGTCCTATTGATGACTTTTGATAACATCGAGGTGTGACACACATGCCACGAATCTAGGGGTAGCAACAAGTGGTGGGATGTTTCGGAATTTCTCCTTGCATGTAATCTCCAACTCCTAAACATAGGTCCCTGAAACAAGTGATGCCTTTGCATGTTGTGTTGGGAGAAGTAGCCCATTCATGCAAGTCTATTTTTCTTAGTCCTGGAGGGAACCGATCAACTCAGCTGCACATGTAGCAGACTTCTCAACTGTTGGAGAAAAATGAACATTTCTGGCTAGGAGCTAGGCTGGCTGCCCAGGAGATATCCACAATTTCTTGGTAGAGCAATCGATTGCTACCCATATTTGCATAAATATTGGGCTTAAAATCCTACTATTGAGAACACTTGTGCAAATCCTGCTGGGAGCATTGGCTGGTATGACTGCGCAATCTTGGAGCCCAGTAGGCTGCTAGAGAGGATTGTGCAATTTATGGAGGGAAGGCTTGTTTACCTCCAGAAATGCATAATTTCCAAGGGGAAGTTGCTTAGCCTGCATTTGAACCTAGTCTGGGTGAGCAACCTTTGAAGGGAAAAGATCAAACTGTGATTGACAAGATGCCTTTGAGCATGAAAGACACTGAAGCTTGAGGGCTTGACGAAGCAATGCAAGCTACTGTGAAGTTTGGTAGGGAGGCTAGAAAATAGGCTAAGGCAAAATTTTTGAGGGTGGTTGTATCCGCTACAAAACTTGGTGACACACTAGTAGAACTCCAGCCCTCTGGATGGACCTTTTTCTTGAAAAGAAAGTCTAACACCTCTGGAAGTATTATTTAGCTCTCAGCTTGTCTTGGCTTCGCACTAGCTTGATTGTAAGATGTAGAATCTGCTAGACTCTTGGTTGATTGACACACATTCCAAATCAAGACAACACATTTGTTTCGATTTGGGTTGAGGGGTATATAGGTGTACAAACAGTATAGTCGTCAGAGTCTTAATTTCATCTCTGGTGTTGTTCCACTACCAGCAGGCTTGGATAGTACCCCGATGAAGTCACATAGGAACAAAAGCATGGCTCCACTACTAATGAGCCTGGTCAGTACCCCAACAGAGTTACTTGCATCACCTCCCTGCGTAGGAAACCTTTCTCTTCTTTCGCCTTATTCATTTTTCATTTTGAATCTTTTGACTTTTCATTTTTTTCAATTTTTCGTTGTGCATAACACTTTTTTATTTCAGAGGCAGAAGAGGGATCTCAACTTATTGAGAGTAGAAGAGATTGTTCTCGTAGAGAAGTAGTTTATTGTATACCTGACATGCCTGTTAAGGTTTTCCCCCTTGTTAGCACCTGGATTGAACCTCAGGCTGAAGGAAGGAAATGCCAGGGTAACCACAAACCACACTTAGCCAAGTAGCTAGCCCTACTAGGCTAGGAGAGGGCTCTCCATAAGGATCTTAGCCAAATTGACTGGATCTAGAAACTGATATTAGGCTAGGTTTAGTAGCACAACGTTTGCTTTGATTTTGATGGGTTTTGCTAGATGAGGAGGAACCAAATAGTTAGGGCAAGGAAATTAGGTCAAAACTACAGGGTGTTCGATGGGGCAAGGTAGGCACAATATCACAACCTTAGGGTTTGATGGATGAGGTGAAAATATAGGTGAGGAGATAGGAAGAGCATGTAAACCTCATGGATTCTTCCTAAACTGAAGAAAACACAGACTGTGAAATGTCTACCCAAAACAAAGCATAAAAGTTATGGATTCTACCTTTTAGACTTGTATACATTCACAAAAAGAGTATGAAATGATGAAATCGAGTCAAAAATACATTTTAACACAAGAAAACATAAGACGAACTGAACTAACCATCGTACCACATGGATCCCAAAGAAATAGCTAAAATTTTTCATTAATCTCTTATTATAACTGGTACAAAATAATGTCTATCAAAGCCTAAGCATCCCACTGAGTCCAACCTTTTACAATGACAAAGAAAAAGAATATATAGACATTAGTTCAACCTCATCCCATCCTTATGGGTCGAATCCCGAAGATGAGGAACTAATTCATCAAAAATTGAACAAGAAACTAGAATCTAGGCAACCAAACAACTTGCCTCTAAAAGGGAGGAAACTGATTCATTTGTCCTGAAGATAACTTTTGATCTAATGAATCTACCTTCCGTTAACTACTAACCATCTTATTTACATGCCTAGTCACCATTTACATCAATAAAAAAATCATCCATGAGAGAGAAACCAAAATCACAGTCATGGTACAGTAAAGTGAAAATTCAACACAAAATTGTCCTATGTGCAAAGTTCAAGCTCCACGTGGAGCACTTTTTGAAAGACCGTTTTAGAGGTGTTCCTGATGCCCAAATTGAGCTCATGATAGCTCATGGGAAATCTTGTCTTGTATATCTTCCAAATCTACCTTTAGTTTCCCATTTGGAGTTGATTTGACCCCTCAAAAATTGATTCTCCCAAGACTGCTTCTGTGCACAGCGCCATGGGCAAAAAGGTCATTTTTTGAGTGTTTTTTGATCTTTTGGTTGACCAGTTCTGCTCCAAAAGCTTAGAAAATGCACAGAGTTCATGCACTCATCATTGTGAATCCAAAAATGTTGACCATTGCCTATTTAGATGCCCCTAGAAAAATTGCAGCGCACAACAATTTTTGCAGGACCGTTTTGGAGGACTTCCCGATGTCCAAATTGAGCTCATGATAGCTCATTGGAAAGCGTGTCCTATATATTTTCAAAATTTTCCTTTAATTTCCCATTTGGAGTTGATTCGACCCCTTAAAAATTGACTCTCGTAATACTACTTCTTTGCATAGTGCCATGGGCAGAAAGGTCATTTTTTTGGGTGTTTTTTAACTTTTTGGTTGACCAGTTCTACTCCAAAAGCTTAGCAAATGCACAGGGTGCATGTACTCATCATTGTGAATCCAAAAATGCTAATGATTTCCTGTTTAGATGCCCCTAGGAGAAGTACTATGCACAACACTTTTCGGAGGACCATTTTGGAGGTCTTCCTAATGTGCAAATTGAGCTCATGATAGCTCATTGGAAAGTCAGTCCTATCTATTTTCCAAATTTGCCTTTAGTTTCCATTTGGAGTTGATTTGACCCCTCAAAAATTGATTCTCCCAAGATTTCTTTTGTGTGCAGCACCATCGACAGAATGGTCATTTTTTGGATGTTTTTTGACCTTTTGGTTGACCAGTTCTGCTCCAAAAGCTTAGCAAATGCACATGGTGCATGTACTCATCATTGTGTATCCAAAAATGCTGACCATTTCTTGTTTAGATGCCCCTAGGAAAAACACAACACGCAACATGTTTTGTAGGACCATTTTGGACGTCTTCCTAATGTACAAATTGAGCTCATGATAGCTCATTGGAAATCCTATCCTATCTATTTTCAAAATCCACCTTTAGTTTCTAATTTGGAGTTTATTTGACCCCTCAAAAATGGATTCTCCCAATACTGCTTCTGTGCATAGTGCAATGGGAAAAAAGTTCATTTTTGGGTGGTTTTTGACCTTTCGGTTGACCAGTTCTTCTCCAAAAGCTTAGTAAATGCACAGAGTGCATGTACTCATCATTATGAATCCAAAAATTCTGACCATTTCCTATTTAGATGCCCCTAGGAAGAGCACAACATGGAGCACGTTTTGCAAGACCACTTTGGAGGTCTTCCCAATGTCCAAATTGAGCTCATGATAGCTCATTGGAAAGCGCATCCTACCTATTTTCTAAATCTGCCTTTAGTTTCCCAGTTGGAGTTGATTTGATCCCTCAAAACGTATTTCAACCAAGACTACTTCTGTGTACAGTTCCATGGGCCAAAAGGTCATTTTTTATGTGTTTTTTGACCTTTTGGTTGGCCAGTTTTGCTCCAAAAGCTTAGCAAATGCACAAGGTGCATGTACTCATCATTGTGAATCCAAAAATGCTAATCATTTCCTATTTTGATGCCCCTAGGAAAATAACACCATGTAGCACTTTTTGCAGGACCATTTTGGAGGTCGTCCTATTGTCCAAATTGAGCTCATGATAGCTCATTGGAAAGCCTATCCTCTTTATTTTCCAAATATGCCTTTAGCTTCCCATTTGGAGTTGATTTGACCCCAATACTACTTTTGTGCGAAGTGCCATGGGAAAAAATGTCATTTTTTGGGTCTTTTTTGACCTTTTGGTTGACCAGTTCTACTCCAAAAGCTTAGCAAATGCATAGGGTGCATGTACTCATCATTGTGACTCCAAAAATCCTGAGCATTTCCTGTTTAGATGCCCCTAGGAAAAATGCAGTGTGTAGTACATTTTTTAGTACCATTTTGGAGGTCTTCCTGATGTCCAAATTGAGCTCATGATAGCTCATTGAGAAGCCTGTCCTATCAATTTTCCAAATCTGCCTTTAGTTTTTGATTTGGAGTTTATTTGTCCCCTCAAAAACTGATTCTCCCAAGACCTCTTTTGTGTGCAGTGCCATGGGAAAAAAGGTCAATTTGTGGGTGTTTTCTAACCTTTCAGTTGAAGAGTTCTGCTCCAAAAGCTTAGCAAATGCACAGGGTGCATGTACTCATCATTGTGATTCCCAAAATGCTGACCATTTCTTGTTTAGATGCCCCTAGGAAAAGCACAACACGCAACACTTTTTGCAGGACCATTTTAGAGGTCGTTTTGGTGTCCAAATTGATCTCATGATAGCTCACTAGAAGGCTCGTACTGTCTATTTTACAAATCTACCTTTAGTTTCCCATTTGGAGTTGATTTTACCCCTCAAAAACCGATTCTCCGAAGACTGCTTCTGTGCGCAGCGCCATGGGCAGAAAGGTTATTTTTTGGGTGTTTTTTGACCTTTCAGTTGACTAGTTTTTCTCCAAAAGCTTAGCAAATGCACAGAGTGCATGTAATCATCATTATGGATCCAAAAATGTTGACCATTTCCTATTTAGATAACCCTAGGAAAAGCGTTGTGTGCAACACCTTTTGCAATACCATTTTAGAGGTGCTCCCGATGTCCAAATTAAGCTCATGATAGCTCATTGGAATGTTTGTCCTGTCTGCTTTCCAAATGTTCCTTTCGTTTCCCATTTGGAGTTGATTTGCACCTCAAAAATGGATTCTCCCAAGACTTCTTATGTGTGAAGCGCCATCGGTAGAAACATCATTTTTTGGGTGTTTTTTGACCATTCGGTTGACCAATGCTACTCCAAAAGCATAGCAAATGCACAGAGTGCATGTACTCATCATTGTGAATCCAAAAATACTAACCATTTCCTATTTAGGTGCCCCTAGGAAGAGTGCAGCGTGGAGCATGTTTTGCAGGACCACTTTGGAGGTCTTCCCGATGTCCAAATTCAGTTCATGGTAGCTCATTGGAAAGCCCGTCCTGTCTATTTTCCAAATCTACCTTTAGTTTCCTGTTATCACTCAGGTTTTCCTAGAAGTTGTGTAAGAGGAAAGTATACTCGAGGTAACCACAAACCAACCTTTTAGATGCAGAATCTAGCCACTCTGCATCCAGAGAGGGCTCTCTCTTTATGATTTATCTTTGTTCTGGGAAGGTTTTAGGCTAGTTATAGATTCAAGAGTTTGTTTTGGGAAAATGGTGGAATCCACAAACTAAGGGCAAGATTGAGAGCTTTCAGTCCATTGGGCTGTGGAGTCAAGTGATGGCTTTACTGGATTTCTATTCTAAGCACAAGATGGTATTACAGGGCAAGGTAGCTATAAAGAGAACAATCCTTAAAATTTAAAGTGGATGGGATGAATTTGAAGGGATGAAAGGCAACTAAGAGTCTTTCACCATGTCCAAAAGAAAGAAATGAAATGACTACAAACAAAGAGCAATGAAGAATCCTTTGTTATAGTAATCAACAGTGTTTAAATTAGTAAAGCAAGAGAATTTAAGAA
>APFE031576026.1:11424-42891 GCA_000404065.3 Pinus taeda | reverse complement strand
ATGCATTGAAAAAATTTGTGAGCTCTGAGAAGTTCTCTTGGTGTAGAGAAACAATGGGCGTTTCAGGGCTGGAAAAATGACTAAGCTCTCCTGTGGCCCCCTGTGGAAAGAAAACAACAAGTGAGAGATTGTTGGGTTGTGTTATATTCTTTCCACATAGTTAAAAAGGGGTTTGAGGGGTACCTGTAACCCCACTTTATGGGGTTAGGGGCAGTGCCCCAGAAAATTTTGGTTTTGGACCCTATGTTAGGTTGGGCAGACCCACCTATGGTTTTGTGCATGATTTTCGCACATGTTTTTTGGACGCGATGGTTTTCGGTCCATGGTATTGGATGCTTCAACATGTATAAATATGTATTGTAACCTTGAAACGAATATAATGAAAAATCAAGCTGGTGGTCCCGGTTTGGGATCCAGCAGAAAATCTCTGTGCATATGTGTTTTTATGTGTTATGCTCTCGCATTGTTTATTTTTCTGTGATTTAGAATTCGTATGCAGGTAATTTCTGTACGAGATTAAAACCTACATGGCACACTTGGACATGTGAATGAATAATTATTCATAATGGAAGGGAAAGTAAGGTTTAATAGAGATGTGCTAATGGCCACCTATACTTAGTGCATGGACAGGATGACAACCGAATTTGGTGAAGGTGGTATTTCCTCCACCATGGTTCATCATGCATATATGCTCATAAATGAGAAGGAGTGATCCATATCTTTTACTTCATGGATGTATATAGAATTTCATATTCAAGAGCATGTAACCAAAGAGCATAAATACATGAAAAGAAGCATAAATCAAAAGAAACCATGAGATCAAAGGCACAAGACAATTTGATTAGGGAGTTCACCTAGTGTGAGCTACATCTCTGAACCTTGCTAAATGTGGGGAGGCCTATTTCATTAAATGGAAAAATAAATCAAATTATAATAAAATTACATAAATTACCCTTATACCTCCATTTTCTATCATGGTCTAAAAATGCAAATCTCAGTTGCATAAACAAACATCAACATTAGATTCGTGGTGCGAAATCATGTCAAACAACTATAAACTTAACCTTGTTCTGAGAAGGTTACTTATGGAGCTCTAAGGAATATTTAGATTCCCTCAAGATTCCCTCCAAAAATATTCTCCCAAAATTCCCTAAGAATATTTCTCAAAATATGTGCCCACCTGTGCACATTTCTAACCTAAGCGCACTCCTAGCCCCACCTGCAATTCGGCCTCTTAATTCCACTACTCTATTCCACCTCTCCTCCTCCCCATTGAATGGAAAAAGTCGGTTCATATATACTATTTCGGACAGAGTTTTCGAAAGAGTTGTTTGGCTCATTAGTTTGTAGTAGTGATTTTGTTAGCAGCAAACTGGGTGGTTGCACCAGTGGGTGGCCCACCCACCACGATATATTTAACATATGTCGTTGGGGGGTGGTGACTCACCACCCCGTTTTTATATTTTATATTTTTATTTTTTCATAATAATAGATAAAATCTCAGTGGTAGTTCTTAAGCATTACTGGACAAATTAAAGAGGCAATAAATTTTCCCATTCCCGCGGCTCGAATTTGTGTGCTGGTAAATTCCAAAGTTTTGCCTCACTAGTGGCTACCACTGGGCCTAGTTTGACCAGAACTTTGACTGACCATAAATTTCACATACGAACTTGAATTGAGGTGTCATTCATGCTGTTGGAAAACAAGCATTGAGATATTCGAACTTACCCTAGTTCCACTTCAATCCAATGACTTTTATTTTTTAGTTTTTTCAAGGCCACTTCTATTTCTGGAGCCACCTCAATCAAGGAGGTTCTCACTAGGTGGGAAGGTATGAAACCAATAGAGATGACATACATGAGCATGTTAATGGTGATAATTATCCTTTACAAACCACTAAGAAGGACAACTAATCAACATTGTGACCATAGGGACACATGAAGTAACAACAACATCCTCGGGGGATCAAAGAAACCAAAAATAATGAAGGAAAGTACAAAAAATATGGCTAAGCGAGCCAAGTCAATGATACCATCCTTAAATTGGGATTTGGAGTTTGGCATACTCAATCTGAGCTAAAGCATTGAGATGTAGTGCACTAGGGATTTTTTGATAGGTATAGCAACAAGGGTAGGCAAGGTCTGAAAGAGTGCAATGAGTAAAGTTAGAGGTGTGGGAGGTAGGCTGAGAGGGAGACCCAAAGCAAAAGCACAAGGACAAAGCTCTAGCAAATGGCCTTGTATGGAGTCGGTGGTGAGGGTAGCAACCGACAATTATCATGCCATAATGCTATAAAAAATAAAAGATATTATAGAAGTATGGTAGACTGAAGTGCGAAGGCAATGAAGGGTCATCCCATATAAAAAAATTGAGGAAGAGGTGGATTGGATTATCAGTACTGGTGAAACGAGGACTAGGGCGAATTTGTATCACAAAATCTTGGAGTCTTCATGGCATGTCGAGACTTTGGTAGGTAAGTTGTAAGAAGTGGCAGTGAAGGAAAGCGCTAGAAGACAGAAGGACACTAAAATTCAGCTTAAGCAAATAAACTGGTGCCTGAGTGGAATTGAAGCAATCTTAAAGGGGATGATGAATATCGAAAAATTGCCAGATGGAATACCATGTTTTCAACTTATCTCAAGTACATTCATAATGTTGATATTATGTTGGGGGCTCAAGAGGGGAACCTACCCATGTGAGGGAATATAAAGTTTGAGAGGTTAGTGGCGTAGGAGTTAAGCCAATAACATCTCCAAAGGCTCTAGCGGAGGTAGCAGACACAAGTCTAGTGACGACTCCAACCCCTTTGAAATGAAGTTTGCGCATGGAAAAACCCTATGTCAATTTTTTATGGTGGCAGCTAGGGCTATAGTGAATATAGTTTTAGGCTTAAGTAGGAAGGATAATAGTTTTTTTGTCAAGTCTAGGTCTGTAGATTGTAGTTGTCAAGTTTTTAAGATAGGCCGACTTGTGAAAAGTAATGGTAGGAAATGTCAGTCTTTTGAGATGTTTAAGAGATATCAAAAACTGAAAAATGTAATGGTTTTCCTAGACAACTCGGTGATTAAGATAGTATTTTTCTATAGTTACTATGGTTTCCAATCTAGCAGACTAGTTGCCATTTTTGTATACTTTGTTTACTTAGTAATATAAATTTTCTATGTTGACTTACAAAAAAAAAAAAATACCACAATATCAACAGCAAACCAAGCAAGGGGAGTAAGAAAAAGTGGAATTATTGTTATTAGTCCCTGCCTAAGCAGAACTCTAGCAATTGATTTTCCTATTAACCACTATTAGCTTTATATTAACTAGACAATATATAATGTTTAACTTTGTAAATAATTAAAGTGTCTTTTATTTTAATTTAAAGAAATAATTTATTAGCATTTAATTAGCTTACAAATTTGTATGTCTTATTTCAGGTCCCTAACATGTGTACCATGTTTCCATGAAATTCGATCACCTTAAGAACTCACTATTTTTCATGGGGATTACCAATTTTCATGGAAACTAATCTAATTAAACAAATTGACAAAATTTAATACAAAGCATATATTATTAACTTAATAGTTCCCAATCGTACGAGAGGTCGTTATTTCATTAATGTAACTAAAAACTTATTTCTTTCAATCATGAGGCCAAAGGCTTTGATCGGCACTCTAAGATAAAGGATTGGGTCATTCTTGTAGGGTCTCTTGTGCTCGGAGCTCTTATTGTGCGCCCTGGTTTTCTCTGTAGACAAATCTATGATGGAGATAAAGGATGCTGAGGAAGAGCGAAGCAGTGGAGAATTGTTGTCACTACAAATTGATTCACTAGTAAATTATAGAGTAATTTTCCTGTCTGGTTTAATTTTTTTCAAGATTCCTCTCACCCTTTTTTATTCAAACTCCAAATTTTAGATTACCGGAAGGGCTTTTTCGTGGCATGTCCAGTCCACATTAAATAAAAAAATGTTATAATATAAAACATGGAAAACTTAAAAGATGGTAATATTATAGAAGGTATGATATAAGTTGTAATATTCTATGATTGTAATAACGTAGGGGGTGTTTGTCGCTTGTTGTCATTTTTTAGTCATAATCAGTCATTTCACGTTGATAGTTTTCTTGGGGGAAGACGTAGCATGTCCATCAAATGTGTCCAAAAGATGCTTTTCTACATTTCACACAGTGAAAATATATAGATATTGAGTGAGAAAGTTGGGTATTAGAATCAAAGTAGATTTTTGGTTTGGAAGATTCATCTTGTTTTTGCATCTATTGCATTTGCAAAAACTGATTTCATTTCACAATTTGCTAAAGAAACATATTAACGTGGTGGTTAAAGAGAAGGTATAAATAATAATAATAATAATAAATTTAATTTAATTAATATGTTTTAAATTAAAAATATGTAATAGATTAATAAAAAAATTTTAATTATGTTTAAATGTTAAATTATCGGATAAAGGGTATTTATGGAAGTTTTGGGTCCCAGAATGGCTATGTGTGTGGTTTTTGTTCCCATAAGTTCTAGATCCATTCCTTGATTCTTGTGAATAAAAAGCAAAGTATAAATATTATATATAATATATATATATATAATATATATATATATATATATATATATATATATTATACACGCACAAAATTGAAACAATTTTTTTAATTATGTTAAAGGTTAAATTATGATAAAAGGTATCTATGAGGTTGTGGTATAATGGCTATTGTGGTGGTTTAGTTCCCACAAGTCTCGAGATCCATTCCCATGGAGGGTTATGTACTGACTCTTCCTTGATTCTTAAGAATAACAAGAAGAGTAGAGCATATATATATATATATATATATAATATATGTGCACAAAATGAAAAAAAAAACAAATCTGATACCATAAATATTAGGATATATTAGAATTAAGTCCTCTGCCCATTAACTATATATAATATATATATATATATATATATAATATATATATATATATATATATATATATATATATATATATATATTAAAGCTAAAGTGAAACAAAATTTGTCAAATATCATACCACATAAGACATTAGAAGATATTTCTTATTTACAAAATTTATTATCGTTTAATTACATTTATTAAAATTTATTGAAGTTGATTGTAAGTATGCAATATATTAATTTCAAATATATATATTAATATATCTATATTATATATATATATTATATATATAATATATTATAGAGAGAGAGAGTTTAAACTAGTACATACAACATTAAAAATATTAGTGTGGTTTTGATATAGATGAAGGCTTCATCTTGTATCCACCAGTTGATAAATAAAATAACAAAAAAATTTATTGCAACAAATTAATTATTATTACTATGGCAACAAATATATTATTATTAACTTTGATTTTACTTAACCCTTAAGAATCTCAGGTCTTGATAAAATGCATCAGCGTTGAATAGTTTCTATCCTTTGCAACCAAGATATAAGGTAGTTTTTGTAAAATTAGGTGTGTTTTGAAAATCCCTAAAAAATTGGTGGGAACATCAATTTTTTAATATTTTTTATTTATTTATTAAGATACAATGCAACCTAATAAACTCTCTAACACACTTCAATCGTTGATAAGCATTCAGACAAAAAATATGCTAAACATATCCCCTTGAGAATCAATCTTCAATTAAAAAAATAAAATAATCAACAGATCCTCATCACCTTCCAAGTTGAAATAGAAAGCCTTCGTAATTATACAATGTAGAGGGCTCTTTTCGCGATCTTGTAGCAGTTATCTGTGGTCTATTCACCTTTTATTATTTTCAATGGATTGCTATTGATCTAAGTTATTGAATATAGTCTAATTTTCTATATCATATTGACCATTTTGTTCAATTTTGCTATCTATATATATATATATATAATATATTATATATTATATATATATATATATATATATGAGGAAAAGCTTGAAATTTCATTGCCACATTTGCCCCAAAAATGTAACCCATCTTTATGGTATGTGTGTGTGTGTGTGTGTAAAAGCATGAAAATGAGTTATACTTTTGGGTTTTTAGCAAAAATATTTTGTGTCATATAATATGTCAATTTTCCATTAAATGAAATGCTTGTCTTTACAAATTATCACTCATCTTAATAGGTATATGTGTGTTAATGTAGCATAACTTAGTAGTATACATACATACATATGTATATATATATATAAAGATGGTCTACATGGAAAGAGCTAAGTTTTCCATATTAAAAAAAAAAAAAAAAAATTATGCAAAAATATATTTTTTTATTATTTTTCGAAGTTGGCGAAGTGATATTTGCATTTTGCACACACATGTGTTCATGTAAAAAAAAAATAAACTATTTAAATAAATTGAAAAACAAAAAGTGCCATTTTGAAGAATACTCGTAAATGAAGATAGTAGTATTTTTTCAAATTTTTTTGTTGTGTATATTTTGTTATATGGAATTTTTATTCAACATCTTTAAAAGAGTTCAAAAAAATTTCAAACATTATGTTTAAAAGAAATTAGTTGAAACATATTATATGAATTTGAAAATGTCAAACTCATATGCCATTGGATGGAGGATTCCTCCATGAATCCAACATGATCAACTCTGCCACCTAAGGAAAAATTTAGCCCTAAGTCTGCTAGGGTACAAAATGGATTTGCAGAAAATTTTGCAGAAGAGGTATTGAAATTATTGATTTTAGGACTTAAGGGGCTTGATCAAGTGCTTAAAATGCTATATCAAGTGTTGTGGCTTGATCGAGCCTTCATAAAAAAATTTTGAATGATCTAAAATTAAACGTTTACCTCATTTTAAAATTTCAAATCTTATTTGAATTTTTGTAAAAATTTAATATTAATAATTATTAATAGTAATATTATTATTATATTAACAGTAATATTAATTTTTAATTTTTTATTAAAAATTTATTAACTCTAATATAAATAAATTTTCCTTCTTCTATTATAAATATTACTGCACAACCACTTAACTAAATGTGGTTGATATACGCCATAGGGCATTAACGAAATAGGTTGACCATTAACAAAGAAGATGTCATACAGATGACTCAATATATGTAATTTTTTTTTATAAATATAACATAATAAAGATATAATATTTTAAATCCTTAAAGTAATCATAACTAAAATTATCTTTGAAGAAAAAAACCTAAACAGTTTTCAATTGGAAGACATGAGTGCTCTCTGTATCTTTGATGGAGTTAGCTGGAACATTAATATTTTGAAAAATTTTAGATAATATTTCCATGGAAAATTATCACTTTCCCTCTAGGTTAATATAAAACACACATTGGAAATCTTTTATTTCAAACATGTATTATATAAAAAATATCAAAATGGTGTATGATATCAAAATAAAAATAAAATAAAATAATTATTTTAAATATAATATTTTAATTGTCAAAGTATTTTAAAATTTTGAAATATAGATTGAAAGAGAGTGGGAGAGAAGGGTAACAGAGACAGAGAGAGGGTTACACAAATATGGAGAGAGGGAGAGGAGGAGAGAATCTCCGAGAAGGAGAGGGAGCTCGAGAGATGGAGTTGGAGGAAAAGATAGGGAAGGAAGAAGTTCAAGACGTGTAGAGAGAGAGAGTGTGTGTCAAGGAAGAGATGGAGGGAGAGATTGTATCTTTGGGGTAATCTAGAAAGACAAAGAATGAGAGATGGAGAGAAGTGGGAGAGAGAATGAGAGAGTGAGGGAGATAGTCAATAGAGTTGTTGGATGAAGTTCGAGAGAGAGAGAGAGAGAGACATGTGGGAAGACATAGGGAGGTGGGAAATAAAGGAAGAGAGAGAGAGAGAGAGGACTTGAGAGGGAGGGAGAGATAGAGATGGAGTTGGATTGGGAGAGAGATGGAGGTAAGAAGAAATACATATATAGAGAGAAAGGTGGAGAGAGATAGAGGGAGTGGCAAGGGAGATGGAGAGAGAGGGAGAGGGAGTGACAAGGTACATGGAGAGAGAGGGAGAAAGGAGAGTAGGAGGTGTTACCAGGAATAGTTTCCACTCAGATGCTGCTATTCCCACTAAGATGGGTGCCTATCTTAGAAACAAACAAGGAAAGTCTACTATTGTTTTCTTTTATGAAAATAGACAAGAGGAGAACCAAGAGGACCGACCTTAGTCTTGCACTCGATTTCCTCTCCTTCTTGATAGAGCTTTGTCGCTTCTTCTTCGACTGCCCAGCTTCAAAAAGAACCTGTCGAATCATAGCAACATACTACTATCGAAGAAACAAAGATCTATATTCATAAATAACACATTACCATATGTGTGTTAACCATATAGATGATTACAGAGAGGTGAGTCATCTTCTGGGATCTTAATTAGTGTCCTCTCTCTAATAGTTCCTGCTTCCACTTGGACAATGATGATCCCTTACTCATCCTTGGTCGAAAACAGAGAGGCAAGTGTCAAAGGGGAAGCTTCTGGAAGATTCCATGATCTCCCACCTCGCATTTTTGTCCCTACCATTTGTCCATTCCCGACCATCGCACCCTACAGAGGAGCAATTCAGTATGCATCGCACCCTCTGCATTGAGCTTTTAGTATGGTCTAGTTTTGACCATTTATGAGCAGTTTTCATTGGAGAACTTTTGGGAGATGATGTAATCAGCTAACCTTGTTCCTTTAGGCAATGAAGAAACACTTTTAGGGACTTAGGAGCCCTCAGTTTATGGACATTTATGATTGGGGTTGAATTGTCCAAAAATGTCTATAACAGTTGCCCCCTAAAGCATGAGGTCGTTAATCATTTTGATGTCGGGTGAAATGCTCTACTATGCGGATTCGAAGTCTTTCCAAGCTGGGAGGTGACTTGTAATAAGATACAATACAATACATTATTTTGACAACATTTTTTCATGATCTAGCTGAGGCGGGCATTCCCATGCCCAGTTTTATAAATTCATTTTCATTTACATAGGACAGACAATCGTCTATGTGACAGACTGATGATATGGACTCATCATCCTATGATTTGGATGATCATCTGTTCGGCAATGATGTACACTTGATGTTTTTATATTCCTGAATATATCGCAGCTCGGATGGATGAAACTAGATCCGGGGTATTCAAAACTTGTTCAATATTCACTCGGAGTACAAGTTGATCCATGTGAAAAGTGTTCTGGAGTTGAACATGGAAAGACATCGCCTGATTACCGGCCAATGATGTAAGCTGTTAACAGGTGCGAGAGGAATCACTAATAATGACAATGACCCTCAAGGTACTACAGTACAATTCACGTGGTGTGAAAAAGGACTTGGTGTCGAACACCACATAAAATCTCTCAGTCGAAGGCCATTGATGTAAACCTGTCGCCGAAAGTGAGAAACTTGCCATTGAGGCATGCAATCTTCAAAGTACTGAAGGGTTGTTCCTAAGTCAACTTCTTAGATAATGAGCTGATGTCGACAAGAAGTGACCTGTCGCAGGAGGGCCTTAATGAATCCCACATCAACGACACGGAACGAAACAAATGATTTTGGAGGTGAAAACAATCTGACGATACAGGGTTCAGGGTGGCGATCATAAAGGAATGAAGCATGAATGTATTGCAGTGGGTGAGACACAGGTGAATTGTCTGAGTGACTTCTCTTGAACATATCGGTGACACTGACGATGGATTGGTGGCATTAACTCCAAAGATGGATGGTGTGACGGACCAATGGTGATGACCAGTGAATGGAACAACCCAACCCAACATGGATGCAGAAGGAAAGTGTCATGTTCAAGAGCGACTTGCTACCAATAAAGTTTCTTCAAGTTTTCTTCCCAATTTTCCCGAGTCATTGCTGACCAGTACCTCTTTATTTTTGTCAAGATTTAGGAGGATAACATATGCTTGTTCTATAGTCCGCCCTTCGGGCAAACCTGTCGCTATGTTTTAGCGAGCCTAGCGACAGTGAAACTCATTCTCATCCATTTGGATGAGTTTGTCGCTATTAGGTTTTAACGAGTTTAACGACAAAGATAACTCGGTCCCTTTCAATTTTAGAGAGTCTAAAAGAAATGGAAAGGAGACTCCAACGATTATTTTTCGTCATAAAATCCCTTAAGTCCGAAAAAGCGTAAAATAATACAAAAGGGATGAATTTTCGATAGTTTTAATGAGCCGAACAAGACAAGTGCTCGATCTTTTTGTGTAATAATCCCTCAGGTCCAAAACATTAAAATCTAGAGGAGGGATAACACTTCCGATGCCTTTAATGAGCCCGAGAGGCCAATTGCTCAGCAATATTTTCATATTTTATGAGTCAGGTGAAAAGAGCTTAAAGAAGACTCGTTTTTGAGGAAAAGTGATGGTTTCAGGTAGCAGCTGATTCCAGGTAAGATTTGGAATTTTCCAATCATGGTAGTGTCACAAGGATGGCTAAAAGAATCACTCTTCGCAGATGTTCCTCGAAGGGGTAAACAATCATATGGGGGTGAATGATCGGCTAAAAACAGAGTGGAGGTGATGGTGAGAACACGACCAAGGCTCAAAAGCTGGCGATAAGGCATTCCAATGGTTATTTACCGGTTCATTTTTTAATGAACTTAAACGTTGGGGGAAACATTTGCTCATGACTTATGTTTATTTTTTAACGGGCTTGAACCATGCGCTAAAATTGATCGTGGAGGGTTTATTTTTTAACGAGCTTGAACTCTGCGACAACATTGCTCGCCAGTCGTATGATAAGAATGTCTCATTCAAGACGCTATTTTGAAGTGGCTTACATCTATCAAGCTTTGCCATGAATCTTTTCTTTATACAATTTAGGAAAAGACTAGACTTACGGGTTTAAAGGGTTAGAGGTCCTACAAATTTAAAAAATAAATAGCCACTCTTCACTTGCATGCGGAAAGGTTTTCATGTCCCCAAGTATAGCAAAAAATTTCCAGGTTACCAAGAAAGTTCTATCTGCGTAGCAGATAAAATGCTTCCTTGGCGATGTCTATCAAAACAGACAAAGGTGAATGACACAGACACATTCCACTCACATAAATTTAACGAAGGTATCTTATTCCAGCCTGATCCCATTTTCTTGTAAGGACGGGTTCATCAGACTAGTCATATATCCTCTGAGGAAACCTACTCTATACCCAAGGTTATCCTGTCGAAACAGACCAGGGTGCATGCCCCCTGGGTTTCAGTCTCATCCTCCTGAATCACTCGGGCTCATCAGGTGGACAGACTAGAGACCGATGAGACATTCCTTGCGTGAAAATACCATTTAGGGATGGCATTCGACTATTTGCGATGTGTGAACCGGGGAATGACATTTGGTCCATGAGCTTGACCATTCTGCCTTCGTGCGGAAAACACATTACTCTAAAGAGTGAGCAGACGATGGCTCCCATGCAATAAATATAGTTGCGTCCAAGGAGTAGATTATAATCTAATGGTCCTTGAACTACCATAACGTCCATGTGAACATTTTTCCTTCTCAAAGTAATGGGCACGTTTGGAAGGATCCCTAAAGGTCGACTGGTTCCTTTGTTGAAGCCTGTCAAATTTCTCATTTCAGACAAAAGCGATGGCGAACCAAGCACTTTCCAAGAAGTTGAGGAAAGGATACTCACAGAAGCCCCTTCATCGATGTTGATACCAACCATGACCATTTTGTAAGCTTGTACAATGATTCTGAATGGTACACTAGCTGGTAAACGGGGTCTGCCTAGTAGATTCTAGTCGAAGGAAACGACTAGGCTGCTTAGTGGTGGGACCGAATAGACGGCTGGATATGACTCTGATGAACTTCCTTCCTGCGATAAAGGAATGGGAGGATTGCCCCCAAGTTCATCAGAGTCTGTTGATGAAAAGAATTTGAACGATGTCGTTCTCTTTTCTTCAGTGACGGTATCATTCGAAGATGAACACTCTGAAGGCAAGACCGGGTCAACTGCCATCTCGACCTTTTGACTTTCATTTGGTATGGATTCAAAGGGTTCATTTTCAATAATAGATGCTTCAAACGACCACAATATGGGCCAACCAGATTTTCAACTAGTGTAGGACTTGGCAAGAGTTTTTTATATCCAAGACGAAGTCGTAACAGTGAAACTAGACGATCATCCAAAACTCTTTTAGCCTCATCAAGGAAGGGACAACAGTGGATGGCATGATTGCCTTCACACAACTTACAAGGAAATTTGGGATTCCTTTTTTGTCCATGTGCTTCACTTTCATTGGTTGATGGTGGGCATTCAACATGATCGTCAGAGGTTGACGCCACCGGATTGTGCAAATGAGGAGACCAGTCCCTTAAGATCTAAGGGATGTAAGGACAATCTCAGTGACAGTGGTGTCCATTGCAAATGACACAAGGAGATTTAGGTTTCGACAGTGCACCGTGAGGATTTTCGCTAGATGATGCTTGGTTGCCCCCTTTCGATTTTGGTTCCTTTTTCTTCTTTTCCTTTTTCTCTTTCTGCTTCTTCTTCTTCTCAATTACTTGATTTTTAGCTTTATCGACTTTATCAAGCGAAGAGGAAGGAGGAGAGGGAGAATCAGACGAAGTAGAAGGTTGGGAGGAAACTCTAGTATCATCTAGTTGCTGATTCGACTGTTCAGAAATTACGAGATTCAGAACGACATAGGTAGAGAAGAGCCAGACAGGAAAACCAATTGTCAATCCTGGAAGTGACAAAGTGGCCATATGGGGTGCACCAACATCTCCCCAAGAGGAGAAGGGACTAGGATTTCCTCCAAGGGGAAAACCTTGGTTGGTAGAATCCATTTTCTCAACCTAAAGACCAACGGGGGAATTTGATGCTATTCTGATTTAAAATAAATTTTAGACGCTTTGATACAACTTGTTTTTTCAATTTTAAAGAGTCGAGAAAAAACAAAAGATGACTCTAGTCGCCTTCGATTTTTATTGAGCACGAAGTGACAAGTGCTCAGAGGACCTTTTCCTTTAAGGAGTCTAAAAAGGAGCAAAATGGACTTCTCTGGAGATCTAGGTAGAGAGGATTACCAAACCAATCGTAAAACTGCAGAATACTTTTTACGGTATGGTAGTCAATCTTCCCGAATGCTGTGTTCAGTGCATTGCAATCGATAGGGCGGTAGACACGGCTTCCTAAGGATAAAGGATGCAGCCTATTGTGGTCTCCCAATATATACTCGATAGTACGTGGCAGCACAAGTCCGTACTAGCACTTGGCATCTCAGAGTGGAGGAATCACCAAGCCAACACTGAAAACAACAGTTAGCAGGTTTTACGACGCCAGAATACATCTCTAGCCTAGACCTCTAGATGTTGTGCATTAAGTTCCAAAGCGTTGTTAGATTCATTGAATTTATTTTAAGTTGATCTTGCTTAACAGTTTGCCTTTCAGGTTCACCATGTGATGTATATATAATTCCTAAAATGCAGTATAAGATGATAAACAAACGTTTAATCTTCTTTCGGCAATGAAAATACTAGCTACTAAGGGAAGAAAGTCAAGAATCTTTTCTTCACAGAGCACAAAGCACACACTAAATGCACAGTCCTAAATCAAACCAAGCTGTCGAAATGCAAATGCACATGCATGTATTTGTTTTCAGCCTTCTTAATGTATGAATGATGTTTAAGAAAGCTATGTGCAAATCTAAATTACTTTTAAAGCGACAGTACTCAACAAATTTCTTTTTCAAAATGAAGTGAAAGCAAGAGAGACACTTTGCGATTTTGAAATGAAAATTGTTTTTCGACATTTTAAAACTACTAATTCAAATCCTATGCAATAGTAACTGTATAATCGACTATTAAGAACAATGGGATTGTTTTCCAAAACTAAAAAATGACAGCTACAACACTTTCAGATCTAGATACAGCAATTCGACTATGCTACTTTTTTGCAAAAGAGAACTGAAAATGACGCACAATACATAAAAAACCACTTATAGTTCTTTGCACTAAGGAGGCGGAATAATGCAAGAGAAGGGGGTTTTCACAGAAGTACACTGACTACAAGTAGTAAAACTCCTGAATAGGACTGAAAATAGTGAGAGAAAACCACAGTCTGAGGGTAAAGTTAACCCTCCCTGACCATCATACCTGTTACATAGTGAAACTAGTATGCAACGCACCTACTGCACTCGGGAAGTGCGATGCATACAGACTGCCTTGAAGGCAGGGTGCGATGGTACCAGTGCGAGACTTTGAACAGGTTTTTACTCACAGTTTGCAATTCAGTTCAGGTGTTTAGGCCAAGTAAGTAATGCTCAGTGTATGTAAAACACAGGGGTGATCTAAAGAGGTTACTAGAGCCACCACTTAGGGAAATTAGATTGCTTCCAGATCTATTGTTTAATTCATAAAAAAAACCAGGAGATAGACTGAAGCAGCATTGATCTACTTTGCATTTGTATAGCAAATGCAGTTCGAAGGCTAGCTGGCTTGACTTCAATCTTCGTCTGTAAATTTATAAAAGAAACAAGGATAGATAGGCTACCAAACAATCTAGTCTTTCCCCAACAGAGTCGCCATTTCATTACCGAGAATAGTGTCCACTCAGATGCTACTATTCCCACTAAGATGGGTGGCTATCTTAGAAACAAACAAGGAAAGTCTACTATTTTTTTCTTTTCTGAAAATAGACAAGAGGAGAACCAAGAGGACCAACCTTAGTCTTGTGCTCGATTTCCTCTCCTTCTTGATATAGCTTCGTCGCTTCTTTTTCATCTTCCCAGCTTCAAAAAGAACCTGTCGAATCACAACAACATACTACTATCGAAGAAACAAAGATCTATATTCATAAATAACATAGGACCAGATGTGTGTTAACCATATGAATGCATATATAAACAAGTACACAAGAATATGGAAGAGAACAAGAATAGCTTTATTAAGATGAAAAGTAGAAAGAGGATTACAACCATATGTTCTGACCCAGCATCATCCTCCAGCGAGGAAGCCCTTCTTCACCTCAAGCAAAGCTTAGATCACCCAACACTATGAATGTACACCAGAAAACCAACAACACTTCCTATAAGACAAAATTCAGCCTCTGAATCCTCTGTGATGAGGATCCATATATAGATATTACAAAGAGTGAGCATCTTCTGGATCTTGATTAGTGTCCTCTCTCTGATAGTTCCTGCTTCCACTGGAGAATGATGATCTCTTACTCATCCTTGGTCAAAAACAGAGAGGCAAGTGTCAGAGGGGAAGCTTTCTGGAAGATTACATGATCTTCCACCTCACATTTTTGTCCATGCCATTTGTCCATTCCCGACCATCGCACCCTATAGAGGAGAAATTTAGTATGCATCACACCTTGTACACTGGGAAGGTGATATGCATCGCACCCTCTGCATTGAGCTTTCAGTATGGTCCAGTTTTGACCATTTATGAGTAATTTTCAGTGGAGAACTTCTGGGAGATGATGTAATCAGCTCATCTTGTTCCTTTAGGCAGTGAAGCAACACTTTTAGGGACTTAGGAGCCCGCAGTTTATGGACATTTATGATTGGGGTTGAATTGCCCAAAAAGTCTATAATAGGAGGGAAGAGAGATAGAAGGGGAGATAGAGGGAGAGAAGGGAAAGAGAGAGAGAGAGAGAGAGAGAGAGAGAGAGGGATAGGGAGGGAGATATAGATAGATATGGATAAACAATGTGTGTGTTTTCAAGGTGATATAAAGAGATGGAGAAGGAGAGACATAGGGACATAGAGATATAGATGGAAGGGCGAGACAGGGAAGAAGAGAGAGATAGAGGGAGGGAGGGAGAGATAGATAGATATGAAGAGAGTGTTTGTGTGTTTCGAGGGGGCTGAGATAAATAGAAAAATAAGGAGATATGGAGGGAGAGATCAATATAGATGGAGGGGGGAGAGAAAGGGAAGAAAATTGCTTTCACTAGATGCATCGATTTCAGTGTACATATATTGATTTCTAATCCTATTTGATTTCTTGCAAATTATATGCATTGATTTCTGTGTATATGTTGATTTCTAATTCTATTTGATTGATTACATTAGATGCATTCATTTCATTAAAGATGTTAATTTATAATATTTCTTAATTGAGCTTGCATTAGGTGAAATAATTTTAGTGTAGATGTTGATTCCTAATCCTATTTGATTGCTAGCACTAGATACATTAATTTTAGTGTAGATGTTGATTTCTAATCCTGTTTGATTGCCTGCAGCATTATATGCATTGATTTCAGTGTAGATGTTGATTTTTAATACTATTTAATTGTTTTCATTAGATGCATTTATTTTAGTGTAGATGTTGATTTCTTGTCCTATTTTATTACTTGCATTAGATGCATTGATTTCAGCGGAGATGTTGATTTCTAATAAATTATGTAACTAGATATATGGTGTACATTAATTCCAAGGTAATTAGTTTAACATTGTACATTGATTTCAGTGTAAGCACAAAAAAATCATTGATGATGTGCATAATGGCTAAGCTTTTGTAGATAACCTCAAACAAAATAAAATTGAATAAAACTTGTATTTATAACTTTTACATCTCCACATCTTTTAAAATTGAATATATAACTTATTTCAATCATATTTGATTTTTTACAAATTGAAGAGAACATAAATTTCCATCATAAGGAATTGATTGATATACTTAGATAACTACTTGTAAATTTTGGAAAGTTGGTAACATTATATAAAATTATAGAAATGTTTCCATATATTGTTGTTCGACCTATATATTAAATTTCAATACGATTAACTTATATAATGTTATGACTAAGATTGTGTAGATAATCTCAAAATAAATAATGTTCAATACAACCTATTTGTTGTTTACATGACATATTTTAATATTAAAATTGAACAAAACTTATTTTAATCATATTTGTATTTTTTAAATTGAACCTTAAGATACGTAATTGATCGAAATATTTAAAAAATGTGTCCATGCAATGGTATATGGGTGGGTCACAAAATTTTCCATGTATATATATATATATATATAAGGATGACTTTATAATTCAAATAATTTATCTTTAAAATTGAGCTATTATAACATACATGTTGATTGCACTAAAAGACACTATTTATGAGCCAATATGAAGCATGATTAGAATTATCTCCATGTTCAATATTAAATTGATACATGATATATTTTAGTTCATTTTATGTATCAAACTGACTTGCATCATAACTTAATATTGTATTTATTTTCTTAGTCTATGAAACTGGAAATCAAAATTGAACAAATATTTTACTAATAAATATTATAGTATATGTTGGCTTGCTGGGGCCTGACCCAGGTTCAGAGGTGATTTAGCCAAACAATTCCAAGTACTACTGGCCCTTTTGGTAACAACCCGTGTAGTGCGGACTGAGGTCTCACTCGAAGTAGTATGGGAGGGTGCTAGAACTGGGTTTCTGTACCCTGGAGATGTCTGAAGGTTTCAAGTGGTTCATGGTTCGACCCTGCACACACACATCGCTACACACACTTACCCGTACCTTGGAGCCTGTGATGCTGCTATCACGCTGCCCTACTCGGGGGCCGAACAATGTTATTACCTAAGTCCTTACTAGTAATCCAATATTAAGTGATTAACTTAGCTTTTTTGTATACTTTCAGATATACTTAACAATATAAATCATTCATACAAGTGAGTGCAGTAAATAAACAATATAAGTGGAATCCATATCCAACAGATAATAACCCAAGAACAGATACACTAAATTTAGATAAAACTTCTCTTTATTATTCTCTTCCATTAGTTATAGACTCTATTCCACCCTGCGCACTTAGCTACAGGGGTCTGCACACTCAGCTACATACTCTACTAGGCCTTTGCACACTCAGCGACAGAGCCATTTCCTACTCTACGACCTAAGATACACTTAGACACTTGCTTTGTGCTTCTATCTCATACTTTTCTCTCACTTCACTCTCTTACACTTAGAGCTTCACTCTATTTATACAATCTCATGGTTTGCAGACCATGGGTAGGCCGACATTACATTCAAAACTAGGGTGGACAGCCCTATGACTCTAACATACATTTTGCGCCCGCAATTCATGGAGATTTACAACAATATCAACTCAAAACTTGGGCTTTGAGCATGAAAACATGCTATGGGGGAATTCCATGCCCAACAGGCCCTCAACACAAACATCATGACTCGCCCTCGAGTCACTCTATCGGCACAACGATCTTGGGGCAGAGTCCCTTCAACTGCACTTGAAGAGTACTAATGTTTGCATCGTAGTGAGCTGTTGCTTGTTGAACCTGCTGCATTCATTCTTCTGAGACCTCTATGGTCACTGCACTTTCCTGCATCTACGTGTGGATCCCCTGTATGTGTGTAAGCTACCCTTCGATTTTTGCCATGATCATGAAGACCTCATCAATCCATGGTGGAATGCGTGCTTTGAGGACTTCTTCCTTATGGCATGCTGTGTCCACCTTATCCTTTAATGCCTTGGCTTGCTGCATCCTCACAAGCTGCTGAGTGAGGACTATTGTCTACGCAATTCCTCTGACACTTTTCTACTATTACTAGAGTTCGCGCACCTCTATCTCCAACCACTAGATGTTGGGGTCCTCCTAGAAAGTTGTGAGGACCTCAAGTGCCTATTCGAACATGTCGGTACATTCGCACATTGCACCTCCAATTCCTTCCAATCCTGCTGCAATAGCGCTAGTGCATCATTCTCTAATTTCTGGGGGAGTAGAAGGCTGCAAATTCAACCATAGCTCAGCGATCTGGAGATTCATCTCTAGCTACACCTTTCTCGTCTCTTCACTAGCCTCGTGGATTCCAGTTGCCAAACTGTGGATCTGCACTTCTACCGGTAGATCTGCTATGATGGCCAACTACCATTTGCACCAAATGTTGATTTTGTGACACCTACTCATCACACTGCAAGCTAAGCTATTCTATGTTTATTTTTTTCTCACTAATAATTTGGATCACGCGGCTCTCCCTGGCACATAAATTTGCTATTATCCCATCCTGTAGCTGATACAATGTTTCTCGTGGAAGGGCAGTGAAATTAAGGCCAAGTCCTTTCAACATGCTAACCGAAAATCTATCGGTCATGTTTGCTACAATTATGGCCCCTTCCGAAACTATTATTGTATTTTCCATCTGTGGGTGTAGCATATACTCTGCTGGCGAAGATCCTGCTACAAGGTGGGTATAAAGGGTACCCACCTGAGGGGGTCGCACCTATAACTCCTACAGCTGCACCCTAAGGGCCCCCAACACAGTATGATGTTCCTACATAAAATCCTAAAGCACTTCATTTGTGACATTATGGACTATCTCGCCGATGTCATGGAGATCACCTTCGATTAAGGTGATTGGGTCAATGGCCAACTTCAAGGCCTTGACCTTTTTCCTTGGTCCTACACTTTTTGCGATGCATGGGCACTTTAGCTGTGTGGACGCAACCCTTGTGTCCATGCTTCCTTCTATTGCTTCTATTTCTTCTACCTCCTGCCCCTGTGAGGACTTTGCTTGGCCCTTGTCTTCATGTGTTATTGCTACCTCCGCTACTTGTGTTGCTGCTACTGCTTCTGTGGCCTTCTTCTGCTCCATAGCTTTCTGTGCCGCTTCTCACGCTGCCCCTACCTCAGCTGTTGCTTTTTCCTTTCACCTTTTCTCTACCAATTAAGTGATGTGCAGCTTGGCATCGTCCTTTTTGTTTTGGGCTACCGCCTTCTCTAGTTTTTTTAGATCCGGGGCATGCCATTTGGGAGGCCGTGCATCCAAGATAGTACAAATCATGTTGTCAGTGGCTACAAATTGTAGCTTCGTCCACTACTTCGCTAGATCCTTTCGTGCCCTGATATAAATGTTATGCATATCAACTTTGAAGTCTACAAAACTATGCAAAATATTGTACACCGTAGGTGACAGGCACAACCTCCAATTGATCCACATCCAGATGCTCACCTCCATGAGAACCCAAAAAATTTTGGTGTCGCGAATCTGTTTTGCATCCTTCATGGCCCAGAGCGACGTGTACTTCGCGGCCTCTGGTAAGTCTTTGTCAATGTTGGAAAATTGACTGTCTTCTGGTAGTTCCCTTGCAACAAACATGATGGATAATAACAACCACGTGTAGTGGAAGGTTTTACCCTGCTCCTGGGCTTCAGGACAGTTTTTCGAAAATTATTCAAAGAGGAATTCGAACCAGTTGAACTGGACCCCCTCCATGCACTGCTCTACTAGTGCGACCACCGATGCCAGTACCTCGTTGACGCAACACTTCCTAATAACTTTGCTAGCCAGGAGTTGGGTTGCTCAACATACCCCTTTGTCCTTGATGTTGGAGATGGCGTAGCCACTCTTCTTCTTCTCCAGCTTGCATTTCACCTTCATGGCTTCTGTAAGAGTCAAATCGCTTCCCTTTCCAGCTATAGTCGCAGGGTGCTTTCCTTTACAACGGAGCCAAGAAATATGGTAGATGAGGTCTATTGTGATGGGAATAGGCTCCTTCAACCATACATACCCATCATGCACTAGGCAGAGTAGCTTCCTGATGACGAAAATGGTAATGGGTGCATGGTGGAATGTGGTATCTATAATAAGTGCAACAACTCGGCATTTTCCACACCACGCAACCATTTTTGCAGCTCTAACATTATCACCGCCCTCTCAATATACTGATTCATTAGAGTCCTGGTCTCTAGATGAGGGAACATCTCATGGTCAACAAGGTCCCTGTCTTCAAACTTCATGGTTGGAAAGTGGCCTAGGTGTGTGTCTTAAAACACGATGCTGTCTGAGAGGAGAGGGGTCTGGAGCGGACTCTTGGTTTCATCCAGATTCTTTGGCATTTTAGTCTTACCTTTCCATGGAGGGACATATGTGAGTAGTTTCATTGCAAAGTGTAATTGTTGGATATCCTCCTCCATGTCTTCTTCTTCTTCTTTTGTGGCGATCATGGCTTGAAAATCTTCTTCTTCCTCATCTATGTTGATCATGATAACTTTCCCTTTTTTTGCCATTGATAGCTTACTACATAGCAGGTTTCTTGGGGACATGCGTACTGGAGCCATTACCTATTTATCTTTCTTGGGCCTCAGCGTTTGCAGTGATTTGGGGATTTCTGCCACAACCCCAGCGCCTTCTGGAACATCCTCCATCATTTGGGTTTGCGCAGCCATGCCGGTGTTTACCACTTCAATTCCCAAACCATCCTGAGTGGTCATCATCATATCTAGGCTATATTCTATCACTCGCAAACTTAGGGGCTCAATTATCGCTTGGCTCTTAATGCTCAGTACTCTGCTGAAGCGCTCAATTCTCAAATGACCAAGTGTTGTTCGCTAGCAAGCCCTTTGTGTTTTAATGTGCCTTTTAAATTTGAATTTGACCGTTCCCCCCAATTTTGGGCCATGAATGTTTTTGTGGCAATAGATTTTCCCAAAATTTTCCCACAACTCATGTCTTAAATACCCGCCGCCTGCTCCATTTGGCCTCAAATCGAACATTCCATCATGAATAGTGAACTTAATGATCACTTCCCATCCAACCCGCGCGGCAGCGCAGCCCTCCGTGCATAGTTGTGAACCCTGTGACGTTCTAATTCAACGTGCATCTCCAATATCGCGCAGCTCCCAAGCAGAATATTTTATAGTCCCGCACTCCCTTTCAACTGCCTAGAGTGCTAAGACTGTTCTTCCTACAAATAGTCATGTGGTCGCACCACCCGTGTAGGGCTTCATCCCATCCTCCACCATGGTTCATGGAGAATCCTCATCTTCCATTGTGGTGATTAGCACCATGCACTTTACAACTTGCCATGTGCTACTCTGGTCACTTCATTTGGTGATATGTGGTCCAAGCCATGACAGTAGACTAACCAGTTCATGGTGATAGTCCTCCAACTTGTTAGTACGATCATACGCATCTTGCCTTACCATTCCTAGTTTTTTGATGAGAAATGCTTCCTTTATTTCATATTACGACTTCTTGACCTCCACGTTGATCAAAGTGCTTTTCTCGCTTAGTCGTACCCGGTCGTTTTCAAGTTCGCGAATTGAAAAGTTTTCCTATCAGATTTCTTCCTCAAGTCTTATATGTTATGTTTCTCATAGTTGTGTGACTTCTTCATTTTGGTCTACGTGGACCATCGTATCTACGAGTTCTGTTATGTGCAAACTCGGCTTCGCATGCTCCACAGGGATTACAACCCTTGCTTCAAACTTTAGCTTCAAAAGTGCTCACGCGGTCAAGATTTTGCACATGGTCCTATAAGCCCATACAACTGCTAGTACACACAGGTCCCAGTTGGTAAATCCCACATGGTTGACCCTGTTCAACACTTCACACACTTTGTCAAAGGCTTCCCCATGTATCATTGTTGGCACGCTAGGTCTTATCATATGTCTCTATTCACACACTTGTCTTGCCTGCTTCTGCTTGTTGTTCTTGTTCCCTATTGTGAGAGCAGTGTGCGTTCGTGCGGGCTTTGTACCATACGCCTGTACCCATCTAGAAAGGTGGGCCGTAGGCTATTTTTTCCATCATGCCCGGCTTCCATCCATGTCAGCGGCTTCCCAAATTGTGAGTGCATCATCTTTCTACATTCGTGCCAGCTCTCAATACTTCTCTGATGCATACCCAACCACCTTGCAGGCATAGCCCGTAGTGCCCATTTCATAGCATCAAACCATTGCTATTTTGGCACTTCACTTTCAAATTTTTTCAAGAATCCATCCACCACTATCAATCCATCATACATAGGTATATCCCTTACCTTTTTTGTCACACAGCGCAATGATCTTACCATCATGTTGCAATTGAGCGTGGTTACCTCGTGCAACTATTTCTACCATCATTCTATTTCCTCATCCAAATCTAATGTGCAAGATCTTTCGTGCTCCCACGAAATCCTGCCATCCACTGTAGGATTAACCCAATCCTATTCCCGAGCATTTATCTTGTAGATACAGTCTAGCTCGTCACCATTTTCATCGTCATGCACTGGAACTATGTAGCGCGATCCTTCCGCATGGTCTAAAGGTACTACTATGCGTAGTGACTTTTTCTCAAAAATCATTTTGCGCTTCTTTACATTTATCACTCTGTTCATATCAATGGCCCAATCTATTCCCAGTGGTGCAAGATAGGTATTCCTTTCATCGACAATCTCTATCACTTAGAAATGTGCAAGTATGCTCGCACCTTCAATGTCTACCGTTATTCCCTACAATCTTCCCATTGATAGGATCTTCTGCTAGTTCACCATTCACAATTGAATAGGGGACCATTGCAACCCGGACCTACCCATGCACTCTCATGTCTACTTTGGCAGTACATTTGCATCCGATCCTAAATCTAGAATTACTTGATCCATTTCATACTCCCTGATTTGCGCTATCAATCTCATCTCCCCTCCTATTCACAATGTATGTTTCCTGAGCTTTCGAACTACATGAGGTTCTCCTAACCCAGCACACCTAGTACTGAGTTCCTGCAATTATTTCATAACCTTGTTGTCATGCAATAGTTTCATACATGTCTCCAGAAAGGTAGTTAACATTGAAGGATCAATCTCTGGCTCTAGTTGATCCTTACTACCTGAAGTAGAGGCCTCTGTGAAGTTCTTCTTAGCTTCCATGAATGTCTCCTTCGCGCACTCCAAATCAAATTCAGGTTCCTTTGTAGGAGCCTTGTGAACCCATGCACTTTATTCAAGCTACTTACCTTTGTCATCTCCTATTGTGATACTGCTTTGGAATATGATGTTTACTTTTATGTCCTCTTCACACGGCTTAGACCTCATCATTTGCAAATTCTGAGTCGGGGGAGGCTGGAGTATCCCTTTATTGCACAACCTCACTATTAGTGTAGGGCAGTCCTCCTCTCATGATGAAACTAAGTACAATATAAACATGATGCTCTCGTTTGATTTGTACAATAGTGGGCCTAATGCCCTAGCCCTTCACAATTGTAACAAATCAGTTGTCGCGACCCCTTCTTGGTCCCATTCCACCTTGACCTTGTCTGTGCCCCCGAAATCCAGTGCGTGCCATCCCCACATTTGGATTGAAGGCTCGCATTTCAGTCTACACTCTGTAGGTAGGAGTCTAATCCATCATTAGTTCATAACTTCTATAGGCGCGTTCATCATAGCCTACTGACTTGTATAAATTACAAAATAATTGTTGGAACATCTGCGAATACTTCTGCAATAGATGGCAATTATACATAGCATGTTTTCCTCCTATCTGACAAATCATGCACCATAATGCAGGCGTTTTGCTTGGTCCTACTTGTGCCTTTGGTCTTAATGGCATCAGCCCTCCTCTCACCAAGTAGTTCGGGAAGATTGGACAATGGTCTTTGTCATGCCCCTGGCCTTTGCATTTTATGCACCATACCTCCTCACGTGCCTTTAGCCAAGTTGTCCTATCTTGTTTGAAACTCTTCATTTCCAGACACAAATTTTGTAGTTGCGCATAGATTTGTTGGACTCCCAGACAAGGATCTTGTATTAGGGTATCGTGTAGTCACATTGCAATCTCCAAAGCTTCGGCCTGGGTGGATAACTTCTGCTATGAAAGCATCATTATTAAATGCAGCATTGGTGATGCTACAAACCATGCACGGTGTTGTCCATCCATCAAGGTCATGTTGGCTTCGCCAATCATACTCTTCAGTCTCTGATCTAGATCCCATGGGGTCTCACCTGGAAGCATCATGATTTCCTTAAACCCGATAATCGATTGTGTCTCCGATTTTGGCCTGCTAAATTTCCTTTTCAGCGTAGCCTAGATATCTATGATCCCCGCATTTGGATGGTCATTAAAATGCTTAATGTGCCATGTTAGTGCGTGATCCTGCAATGCACTTACCAGCGTTTCCTTCTTTATATTGTCATCCATGAATCCTTGTGCTTCCCATATGACCTTTACCATGAACCAAAATTGGTTCGGATCTTTGTTCCATACTCCTTTGAACACCGACAACTTTATCGCATTCGCTATATTGAACTATGGTGGTGGCGCAGGTAGTGTGGGCAGAGATGCGGGTGAAGATGGTGAAACTAGTGGTGGTTTAGGTGGAGGTGGTATATGCAGAATTTGCTGCCTTATCATATTGATCGCACTTCTTGGTGAAACTTTCGTGAGCTCTTCCTCGCTTTCTCACCAAGGTGAAATCAAGAGGCTATTCTCTATCTCTGTGCTTCCTTCATTTCTATATCTCCTCCCACTTTGCGTAGCCCCAAACATTAATTTATTTGCATAACCCACTTTTCACAAAGTAGCATTTTAATCCAAGTGTTTAAAGATTTAATGTACTTACCTTGCGGTCCTTTGAGGAAGTGTCATTCTACCTCACTGTAGTTGACTGTTGTATCTACCACAAACTCAGTGATAAACCCTCCTATAATTCGATCGAGCCAATGGTCCATAGCATGCGAAATCTTATCTTCTAATGCCTCTAATCTGCGCACCAATTCTGGAGTCCACACAATTGGTTTGTTGAGCCTACACCTTCCCTAACTGTCTACTAGCTTCACGATCCACTCAGACAACTCAGAGGAGAAGGATGCAAAGAAAAATTCATGGATTTCTATATAGAATTAACGCTCTAACCACTATTCCTTTGACACTCATGGATTCATATTTTCCTACGTCGTGAACTCGTGAATATTTTTTTCCAACCACCCTTCAATTTCTTTCTTCATTGGATTCCAATGACATGACATCAGACATCCCTTATGGAATCCCGGTCCTAGCAACAAAACCATTTGTTCACTTGTTGGGGTCTAACCCAGGTTCAGAGGTGATTTAGCCAAATAATTCCAGGTACTATTGGCCCTTTTAGCAACAGTCAGTAAAGCGCAGACTGAGGTCTCACCTGAAGTAGTATAGGAGGGTGCTAGAACTAGGTTTCCACACCCTGGAGATGTCTGAAGGTTTCAAGTGGTCTGAGTTCGACCCTGCACGCACGTCGCTATGGGAACTTACCTGTACCTTGTAGTCTGTGATGTTGTTATCGCGTCTCCCTACTCGGGGGCCGAACAGTGTTATTACCTAAATCCTTACTAGTAATCCAATATTAAGTGATTAACTTAGCTTATTTGTATTCTTTTAGTTATACTTAACAATATAAATCGTTCATACAAGTGTGCGCAGTAAATAAACAGTATAATTGCAATTCATATCCAACAGATAATAACCCAAGAAAAGATACATAGAATTCAGATAAAACTTCTCTTTATTATTCTCTTCCTTTGGTTATAGACTCTATTCCACCCTACGCACTTAGCTGCAGGGGTCCGCGCACTCAGCTGTAGACTCTACTAGGCCTTGGCACACTCAGCTACAGAGCCGTTTCCTACTCTACAACCCAACATACACTTCGACACTTGCTTTGTGCTTATATCTCATACTTTTCTCTCATTTTACTCTCTTTTGCACTTAGAGCTTCGCTCTGTTTATATAATCCCATGGTTTGCGAACCATGGGTAGGTTGACATTACATTCAAAACTATGGCGGACAACCCTATGACTCTAACATACATCTCACACCCATAATTTGCGGAGATTTACAACAATGTCAACTCAAAACTTGGGCTTTGAGCCCCAAAACATGATGTGGGGGGATTCCATGCCCAACAGTATATACAAAAATTATTAAATTAGCAAAATAATTTTAACAGATCCATAAAATTCAAAAATTAATGAGCATCCATAAATAAGATTAATACAAATCCATAAATTGAAGTAGTGAATACATGTGTCAATAAACTTTCCATATGAAAATATATACAAATTACAAATATCACATGCTTATCCATAAATGAAAATAATATCCATGATGTACATCGATAAACTGTCCATGTATGAAACTATACAAAGTCTATATCACACATGTGAATATGCCGTAGATGAAATAAACTTGAAAATATACAAACTATGACACTCTAAGTACCACCAGAACTCCTATGTGAGTTATGTTGCACAAAGTAAGTGTCCATAAGTTGATACTGCAATATAACACATTCAAATTGAAACTAATTATATCATTATTTGCATAAAATAAATAATACGAAATAAATGATATTGAACCACCTTTTTAGTTACATATATATGAATCTACTAATGTTATTCACATCCAAATGTAAGTCAAATAGGATGGGGGTGTGATCATGAATCTTAGTTTGGTGCTCCCTTGTCTATGGCTCGATGATTGTGGCCTACATAAATGGACCTGCATCATCAATGCCTCTAAACCCAACATCCCACTCAAGTCTCCACATAGCAGTGGCATCAACAACACTCTGCGTATGAGCATGTGTACATAATGACAAGGACAAATTATAATTAGCCTATAAATTAATTAGCATATTTATGTAACTTAAAAAAAAAAAAAAGTGTTGAAATATTAGGAATAGAAAAGTTTACCTCAATTTTTGGTCCATGTGGTTATACATATTGACTCTCCTCCACATTACTGAACATATAATGTGGGGGTGGAGGTGGAGGATAATCCATGGAAACATGCTCTGGCCGAGAATTCCATGGCTAATCAACTTCTCCCTCAGATGAACTCATAAGGTAATCCATGTACCTAGGACGTGTCTACATTTTATCATGAAATTATTAATATAAATGTAATCTAATATGAGGTAGAAAATTTAATATAAACAATTATGCATAATTTTACAATAAGATTCAAAAGTTTCGTATATATATATATTATATATATATATATATATATACAATATATATATATATATATATAAATATTATATATATAAATATTAATATATATATGTATATATAATATATATAATATATATATATGTATATATATATATATGTATATATATATATATATATATATATATATATATATATATTATAGTATATATTATATATATATATATATATATATATATATATATATATATATATATAATATATATATAAATATATATATTATATATATATACCTAGTCTGTGTCACGCAGGCCATGCACCCTCTAAGTTTCACGAATGGGATCACGATACATACATGTATGTGTCAAAATCTGGTTAAAGGGTAAACTCACAAGAAATGAATTACCATGTAAGGGCAATGATGGGTCACAAGGAAGTGGTGGTGGTCTCCTAATCTCTCCATCCAATGCAACATGCACACTAGCCAACTACACCCCTATGCTATCTCCAATAGTCTCATGTGTATCACCATTGAGTTGCGAAAACTACTCTAGCTCTGTTAATAATACCAAGCTCCAAGACAATAGTGGAAAGAATCTCAGAGGTGGTGGTACATTCCTAGGGTGCCTACGAGGCCCCTCGTGCTCATAGGTACGTCCCCTACCGATACCATAAAAATGAGATCTAGTATTAGTGTAATCAGCCTCATATGTAACACAAACTCTGCATATAAGTGCTTAGCAAAATAAATGACCACCTGATCATGGTTGCGGAACTTTCCAAAAGCTCAAATGAATTTATCATAGGCAAAGGCGGTTGCATGAACATTACTAAAATATTTCAATGGGATCAGGCCTTTATGTCTAGCAGGGATATCTAGAGGGATGTCAAAAAGCTCCCCATAAACATCAATGTCCTTGGTGGCCTCTTTCACCACCTACCAAGAATCTAGCCTCTAACCTCATGCCTCCTGACCCTATGTATGAATTGTAATATGTGGCTATGTGGGCCCAACCTCTATTATATATTGATCAACCTAGTCATGCTATCCATCATCAAATACAATGCAAGATGAGTCAATGAATTGGAAGGGATCTTCTCTATCGTTGTTGTGATCCATCCATGATGGGTTGTAACATCCTCTAATATGATCTGAGCCGCAGCATCATCTCACAAAGGGATTGATGCTGCACTTTAATCCTCAACTTCAACTTACTGAGGACCTGTAAATCATAAACATAACTTAACATAAATATAATTAACAAACTAGAAGCATAATAACATATACATTATATTCAAACACATAAGTTGAATACAATTTAAAAAATAAATACAATTTCAAGACATAAAAACATAAAGTTCAAAGAGGATTTAAAAATGCATGAGGTGTACCTCAAATTGGCAAAGAAGGTTCACTCGATGTACAAGAATGGTCATCAATGGAGACAGAAATACTGCCTTGGACACTCCGACTAGCATCGGAAGTAGGATCTACTAGGGGAACATGAACTCTCAGTGGGCTTCCTGATCTATCATGAGCCCAACCATGTATAACAAACTCTCTCGCACTATGATGGCTTGCAGTTGGGGCACGTATATGGGGTGCCTAATACATATAATACATGTAAACTAATCCAAGAAACAAATGTTGAAAAAAAACCATTTCTAAACTCAAGTATAATAATCTAGCTTGAAGTCTTAAGCTTTAGAGTCCATTTTTTTTATAATTTATCAACCAAAGAAATTGACTCCATGTAAACACAATCAAAAGAAGTGATAAAATCTACCCTCAAATTTTTTCTCATTTATAAATAATAAATTTTATTCATAACACATACATATGTAAATATATATGTAAAAAATTCAAATAAACCTATTTTAAAAACTAATAAAATTTCATGCCAACCAAGTATTACAATAGAATTTATGTTCTCAATGCTTGACTTTGACACATGACATGTACAAGGTGCAAGAACATGAAGACAATGTTTCTTTTACAACACACTACATATGAAACAATATGATACAAATTAGAAAAAGAGTCTAAATTCTTTTATTCACTAGACCAAATGTACTTTTCATGATGGATTTAATTTATCTATCAATGATTCATTGTTGAAACATGCATTGAAGAATCTAAGGCAATTAGGTTTAGTATGATTCTTCTTTGCTTGATAACAATTTGTGGAGTCCTTTTAATTTTTCTTGTTAGCTTAATCTTCTTTCTCCTTTCATTAATGCATGTGTGTGTACTTCATCAAACTGCTACCAAAAACATAAGAACAAGAACACAATATGTTGGCCCTCTACCAAGGTCAAAACCTTTCTTCTCTTGAGAGGAAAACCGTTTAGTAAGTTTCTCTTACTGAAGCTTCTTATTGATCACTAAAAAACCCTAGACCCCTAAGTAGAATATCCTCTAAGCACAAGTCAATTCCTTTCTCCTTTCTGCACTATGTTCCTTGACACATGGACTTCCTCTTTCCAGTACTTTCATCCCCAACAATTCATTCTTTTCTTCACTGCTTTGTCTAGAGATAGATATTGTTTATGTTATCTTCTTGATGATATATTTTTCTTCCTTTATTCAATATGTTCTTCACTTAAGGAGATGCCCTTCTTGATATTCTTCTTGAGGTAGGTCTACAAACTTGATGTGAATGAACAATAACCCTAGTTTGTCCACGTATGTTGGGAACCTTAGAGAATTAGGGTCATTTTCTTTCGCTAGAGAGATAGGCTTCTTCAATTGACTTGGGAGGCCTTGTAGGCTTAGTTTCAAGCCCAAACAACAATAGTTCATGAACTATTTTTCCCTATTTTCATACCAACATACTTGACCTCCTTTTATTCACACATGTGATTGTTTCTAGCCCTCGAAACAATCCTCTTCACATTGGTTTTCCTCCTCCTTCCTTCCTTGCACTAGGAGACCTCTTCTTCATCCTTCGTTACCCTTTTCTTGCCTCTTTTCTTTGAAGATTTCAAAGATGTGATAGCGTTATTCTTGGAGGAGTGGAAAACCTCTATATGTAGAGGATTTTCCCTCCTTTACACTGACTTGAAGGCTGACTTACTATTTGTAGGTCGACTTTCCTTTTATAATTCAGATTGTTTCTTTTGTAGGTGTCATTGCATGAAGGAGACTTGTTGAATTTGGTTGGAGGTATTCTCTTGACTCTAATACATAATCATACATGGTGTAACATGTCCTTAATGCCTTCAACATTTTGTTTTAACTATTTGACTCACCTATAGAACTTTAACTTGTGCTAGACCTATTTCAATGAGCAAGAAACTCATTGACATATATTAGAAAAATAATATTTATTTTCTTGAATAAATACAAATATCAAAAGTATATTTATGAACACTGAACCTAGTTACATTTCCTTCAACAATCCCTCTTAAATAGGGAGGCATTCATACAACATTACATGGTGTTTAGCTATGTTTCAATATTGAAGAATTCACATAAGAGAAATCGGGTTGGTAATCCATCTATTATAGCATCATAGTAACCAACATTGTTTCCACAATAAGGCCTTGACCGACAACTCTACCTCTCAATAAATCAGAGTATAATGCTAGTGAGACCAATGACATATAGACACCTTAGTCATTGTCTCTCAAGGTACACATCCACCGGGGTGTTCACTGAGTATGACCTTCTAGGACTATTCTTATCTTTGGTTCCCTGCCCTCAAAGAATATCATTCATCTTGCCTACTCTTGTCTTGGATGCCCTACACATCCTCAAAGAGTATTGGATGCCAGATGATTACCCAATCCTCCCATTCATTCTTCACAAGTGAAGACAAGAATGTTGTGTCTATCACTTCCTCTTAATTGAGGAAGACAT
>APFE031576025.1:0-14338 GCA_000404065.3 Pinus taeda | reverse complement strand
TTTCGATTTTCCTTTAATGTTTTTGCTTTGCAAAGCTGTGTGTTCAACCTTTGCTAGCTAGATTCATCTGTGCATGTTTTCTAACACATTTACAAATCTTACCTAAATTAACTCATGTACGGAATATTATAAGTCTATATAAACTCAACCTGGTCAATTACTTTGGCTATGAAGGTCCCGGCTCACAAGTAATACTGTGCTCATACGTCTTTGTGCATATAGCCATGTTCTCCTACCAGCTGTCATAAAGGTGTGAAGCTCATGTGCACGTTATGATTAAACTATCCTTCGGATTTGCCGCTGTCTCACTTAGACGCCTTCCAAATCACGTTCGCAAGTGTCCAACAAAACGCTATTAGAGGCACTCTAAGCATTCATATCGCGACATTGTTGTGAGAATCGTGATTTAATGAAAAAATTGCGATTTTTTCACCTTGTCGATTAAATCGCAATAAAAAAAATGAAAAAATCGCTTAAATTTTTTTTACCAATTTTTTTTAAAAAATCGTGGGGGTCAGAGCTTATAATTTGTTTTTGGTTTTTCAATTGCTTAATGATCAAGTCTAGGCCCTAATATGGATATGCTATTCATGGTAATGTTAAATTCTTAAAGTAAAAGTGACATTCTCCTTAATCTTCATTTTCATCCTTCTACTTAAATTTTTAACATTACCATGAAATGACTCAGGATGTTTCAGAGTGGTTCCAGCCTCATTGGATTTCATATGGAGAAAGTAGAATAGACATAAAGTCAGCAGACTATCGTTTCAGGATTGGAGGATTGTAATGGTTCAGGTAACACAACGCCTCGGCACCCCCTTGCCACTAGTAGAGGACGTGGTCTACCTCCTATAGCTCCTACTTCTAGTTCTTCAGCTTCTAGAGCACATCAGACTCCATTGCCATATCCACCAACATCTACATCTAGAGATAAAGAGAAAGCTGTGGCATTTTCTCGCAAGAGGGGCAGAGGAAATCAATAGGATTAGACTTTCATTTTATTGTATATGACATTATGACATGATGAGATACATTATCATATTTTTTTGTTGATATTTTGAAGCTGAGTTGGGACTCAGGAGTCAGGACTTACTATTCAGGACATGATTCAATGTTATGTGTGATTTTAGCACTAGAAATGATATTAAACATATTATATATTAGTTTTTTTTTATCATATTTATGTGTAAATGTATTTATTTTATGTTGTAGATAGTTTAGATATTAAAAAAATTGAAAAAAAAATGAATATTTTTGTACCAAACGATTTTTTTTTTTATTTTTTCCCAATTTTTCCGATTTATTCCCCACACCGATTTAATCTCGATCTCAATTTTCACAACCTTGATCCCGACCACCTCTTCTCACCGCTCGTCGTCAGCAATCCACCAACTCTTAACTTCTTTGTAGCACTTCAATGCACTGAAAAAGTCTTTGTCTTTGCATGGGCAATGAATCTTTCAATTTATTTTCTTATTTTCAAATGTTACCTTCTGTGTTAACGATTCAATGTATAGAGAAAAGTGTAGGCAAGGACTATGTTTTTTTTTTTTTTTTTTTTTTCAAATATTAGAATAAAGGAACTAGACTAAACGTATGGATATGTATTTTTTCTTTCAAACATGAGGTTTGGTTGTGAAAATAGAGTATTATACCCTCGTATATTAATTATTTTTCATAGATGTGTTTTACTTAATGTAGTGGTTAAGAGACAACATCAAACTTTATTATGGCATTAAGAGACAACATCAAACTTTATTATGGCATGTAAAAAATAAATTGATAGGAATTGAGTTTAAATTTGATATTATCCCTGCAAAAGATTTCAATATAATAGGAATTTTAATTTATAATGTCCACTTGTATTATGATGTACTTTAAACGGAAATCTCAATCATATAATATTATATGTGATGTAATTTAAACGGGAATCTCGCTTCTTATGCTGATTGTCTAGATTTTGCAAACTTATATGTGCATTTATTATTATAAATTAATATTATTTACGTATTTAAATTTTCAGCAAAGTTAATTTATTTATTTTATTAGGTTGTTGTTTTTATATAAGAGATTATAAATGAAAAGTATTTTGTAAATTAAAATTTGTTTTTTAGAGAAAAGTTTTGGTGAAAATCACATCATAATTCATTTAAGTGTGGTTCATTGTCAAGTTGAAAGCCCAAATTATGGCTACAGGTTAAGTAGAAAGAGCAGATCATCTCGACAACTATATTTGACCTGAATCCACTATATTGGACAGGGTGACTAGACTGAACCAAAAAATAAAGACAGGGAAATTTTAGTTAATTAATTAATGAGTAATTTTTGTTATATTTATTTCTATTTAACCTTTTGTATTTAACAAAATCAATAACTAATTAAAACTATATAGACCTATTATTATAAGAAATAAAGAGAATTAATATTTTTTTTTAATAATAGTGTTTAAAATTTTAGTTTTCAATTATTATAATTTATTATGATAAGAGAAAGTGAATCTTCTAATATTTTAATAATAATTATTAAATTAAATTGTTAAAATTCAGTTTTGAAAATGAATGGTGTTTTTTTTTAAATTAATATAATTAAATATTATATAATATATGTTATATGGAACTACATGTATGATTATTTTAAGCAAGTGGTTTTAGTAATCAATAATATTAAAACATATTATATGAATATTGTTATATAAATGCAATGTATGATTATTTTGGTAGTTGTTTGTAAGTCAATAATATTAGTGTTGGAATACTTTTTATGAAGTTTAAAAAATTTTTCATAAAAAAATTTGTTACATGCTTTTTAAACCCATTAGATTTAGATCTTGTGAATAAAATGGATCTAAGTGCTGCTTAATTATTATACAAATATAAATATAATTTTTAATTTCATAGTTTTATTATTATTTATCGTGTCAAATGTTAAGATTACATCACTCTACCATAATAGGATCAAATGTTTAACACGATGTTAAGTTTATTTCATGACTTCATATCGTTGTTTTTTTTTTTTTTTTTTTTTTTTTTTTTTTTTTTTTTAAATAAAAAGTTAATGGAGTGAACAAAATCTTGGATAAAATATAATATTACAATATTAGATGTTACTTAATATTTATTACCATCCCCACTAAATAAAAAGTGGCCATGGGTGGGGGAAATACTAATTAAAATGTAATATTAATACATTTGACCTAATATTTGTCCTCACACCCTAGCCTAAATATTACATTTTAGTATTATATTTTAACAAATATAGCCTAGTAAAAGGTGGATGGAGGTAAGAAGAAATATAAGATAAAATGTAATAATTACATCTTCCTTGATATTTCCCCACCTTGGATCATACTAGACAAATTCCCAATGCTAACATATCCATAATTCTTTTTTACCTTTATAGACTACATGGATTCAATGCCATAATTTTCCACAACTAATTATGTATCTAAATATAACTTCAAACTAAGAATTTGCCCCTTAAATGGGTTATATTCCACATGAATACCATGGGTCATTTTTATTTTTTTATTATTATTTAATTTTTATAAGGTTATTTTTATTTTATTTTCACAAAAAATTAAAATGTCTACATTACTTTATGTTTCACATTTCTAGCATATTATAGACATTGTATTTCAACTCAATGAAGGAATTATGTATATCGCTGTTACTAAAATGTAATTTTTAATTTTTAATTTCAATTACTTTATCTCACTATATAAAGTTTAATGTAAAATAAAGGCGACATTGATTTTTAAAGTAATGTCATTAGTTTTTTTTAAAGCAACGTTACGCACAACATGTCTTAGTGAAGCCCCAACTCCCAATGTCCAGGTGGTCCAGGCCTCACTTGATGAGACTTTGAAGTTTTCTGAAAGTGCCATAATCTGCCAGTTCAATGGTTTTTGGCTGCGGTTAACATCTCTCCACAATTGGATCTCAGAGGTATGGAAGCCTGTCATTTCTAATGAAATTAATATCTACCCTTGTGCTAGGGGCTTCTTTATAGTATATTTTGAAAATCCTGAAAGCAAACAATGTATTCTAGATTCCAACCCTTGGTTTTGGGAAAACTCAGGCCTATTCATGAAGCCATGGATCCCATCATTCGATCCCTCAACAACAGTCATAACCTCAACGCCAGTTTGGGTGAGATTGCCAAGCCTACCTTTGCATCTTTGGAAGATCTCCTCACTAAAAGCCATTGGAAATGCAATTGGGAAATTTTACTACAGGTGCCCAGAAACAGAGGAGTATGCCAGAACCACCTATGCACACATCTGTGTGCAAATGGACTTCAATGCCAGATTCCCAGCTGAAATAAACCTAGCAAGTAAAGACTATGTGTGGAACTAGAAACTTGGTTACGAAAGTGTCATCTTCAGATGTCGATCCTGCTTTGAGATAGGCCATCTAGCCAAAAATTGCCTAAAGCCTCCCAGAAAAATTTTGCTAGAAAAAACCATCACAGATCTACATGGTGGGAATGAGCACAAAAAGAACACTACACTGTCATAAAAAAGGAATACTTTAGAGAAAACTTTGAATCACAAGAAACTCGGGCAAGAAAGAAGCAACTTTCAAGACAAGTAGGGAGAAAGCCCCACCCAACAACAAAAAAGTGAACTCGACAACCCTCAAGCGTCAACAGTTATGAAGATTCGAATACCGCACAAAATAAATCTTCATTTAATAGAAAAGCAGATCTCCTAGACCAAACTTCTTCTCTGACTATCTTCAAAAGGACGAACACAATAGCTCGCGAAGCTAAGACACCAATGTCCCAAGAACCAGAAGAGATAAAGGAGATGCAAAATAAAGGAAGATGCAAAATAAAGGAAGTTGGAAGACTGTAAAGAAAAAAAAGAAAGCTACAACATCAATCTCGCCAAGAAAGACGAGGAGCCAGAAAATTAAAAACAAGAAAATTATAGGTCCGATAGAACAATTTTGGTCTCAGTGGACGTTAACCACTTTCATCATCATCATCATATATATATATGAATGGAAGATGTTGTTTGTAAAGTTGTTTTAAAAAAAACTAATAACATTACTTTAATATCCTTTGTACTAAAAAATAATATTTAATTTTTAATTTCAATTACTTAACTCACTATATAAAATATGATGTAAAATAAAAGTGAAAATTGAAATATTTTATTTACAATCGACATTGATTTTTAAAGTAACTTTATTAGTTTTTTTGAACTACCGTTACTAATATGTCTGTCTTTTTATATTATTTATACTCAAAATTTATATGTGAATTTATTTTTGATCAATTTGTAAAGAGTAATTTGACATATAAAAATATCTATAAAAGCTATTTTTAACCTCGATGAATACAAATCTTTGCTTTGAAATTGTGATTGGTTTCATATAAACTCCCTAACGGGGAAAACAGTCTTTTCCTATAAGATTCAGTATGTATATATCTACTTTCGCTACTGTAGCGATGGTGAAGTCATTTTCTTGCCATGATTTTCAGCAATAACGTGAAAAGCCTAAATGAATGGAAATGAAATAAGTTAGAATTATCTTACAAATAAAAATAATTGACCAGGTTGTATCTCCACAACTGAGCATTTGAGCTTATATAACATAATTCCAACTTATTTCATTTTCATTAATAATGGTCGACACACCTAGTGATATTTGTTGCATTCACTGGAGATCAATTTGTTGATAACTATCTTCGTTTTTAACGTGTTTTGTATATGTATTCTTCTACTAGGGTTTTTTTTTTTTTAATATACAATAGGTCTCTCATTCGTCTTAACTGGTTAGTCAGTCTTGGGGTAATAAACTTTTTTTTATACTTCTTTGAAGATGTTTTTATTGTTTCATATAGTAAATGTAAATATAAAGAATCTCGACCGTCTCCTAGTTTTATCAATAGAAATGCTACCATATGTTCCGTCGAAAAAAAAAATAATATTAATCCATTGATGATAGAATGAAAATGTAGAACACTAGAAAAACACAAAGAACTTAATAACTAAAGCTTAACATAAATAAATATAGAAAAAATTCTAACAAAAATATAAAATTTCATATCATCATAGGATTTTGAACCATGCTTATCTTAATTATATATCAATATTTGTTATAATAATTTATATACATTTTGGTAGAACAACTCACTTCTGCTATCAAGGTATTTATATGGCTATGAATTAAATGAAATAAGTTATAATTATTTTATTGGGCCTAGAAACTTATTCTACAGTTTAGAGTCACAGGCTGTCTGTTAGTTCTCAAAATTGAATTGAAATTTTACTCATATCGACCAAAATAAAAATTATAAAAAATTGAAAAATAAAAAAATTAAATAACTACACAAAACATTTAAATAATATGTAATCATAAAAAAATTTGAATTGAAATTTTGCTCATATCCACCAAAATAAAAATTATGAAATTATATTCCTCTCTACTCATGTTAAATCAGTATTTAAGATAGATCTATATTGATATAAACTCAAATGCTCTCACTTGCTGTCTTCAGGGAAATTTGGAAATGGCCCAATCCACTTATCTTTGGAACAAAAAAGTGGAGATAAGATATGATTTGTGATTACATAGAATGATGGATCAATTTTGTTCAGGGGAATGGAACCTTGTAGAAGAACAATGAAGACAAAAGGATTGCTCTGAGTATCACATACCTAGCACGGTTTTTGATGGGGTTTCACAAGGAGGGAGATGAGGATGTGGAGTGGATAAAATTTTCTGAAGATAATGAATTCTGGGTACACTGGTATTGCCCGAGAGGAATCGAGCAGAAGCTATTGCCTTGTGGGGTTGAGATGGTTTACTAAATTCATGGACAACACGTTCTACCATACAACACATGAGCCGAGACTACAACAAAAATGCATTATAGAACATATTTTGGGAAAGAATAATATACATCAAAACACCCTCCAAAGCTGGTTAAGTCAAATAAAAAAGCTATGAACCACATTCCAACGTTCTACCATACAACACCTGAGCCAAGACAACAACAAAAATGCAGATGTGATATAAAAAAAAAAGAGCTAGATAAAATGCATATTCAATAAAAATGAGAACAAGAACAATAAAAGCAAGTAGCATCATCATACCTCGATAATGCACTTCACACTGTGTCTTAACACAGATAAGTATTTTCTAACGAACTTTTTGAATCTACTTTTTTATATGTTTTGTATATGGTATATGTATTAAAAATACATATAGATGACCACTGTATATGGAGACAATTTTAAATACAATACTTGGAAATTAGCAATTTCTGTTTTGTCCTGTGATTCAGATATGATAATATAGGGATTGGGAGAAGCAGTTAATAGTGGCATATAGTAAGCTTTTCGATCCGCCGGAGATAGACTGATCAATCAGGCATATAGTGCTATTATATAATAGTATATACTAGCATTTGCACCAAATGTTGCAAAAGAAACGCCGTAAGGCATAAATTGAGGAACAATCACTACATGGGAATGGGCAAATCTAAATGAGATGCAAATATGTAGAAGAAATGAAATTCTAAAGTTGTATAAATAGAAGTTGATTTAGGTTGCCTCACACTATTTTTTATTAATTATTGAATTAATATTGCATATAAATCTCATAAAATTCAATCAACTTATAATTTAAGGCTCTGACCTAAATTTGACTTTGTGTCATTAACAGGGTGATGCTGTCTCTCAACTACTTAACCACTAAACCATAGGCCAACAAAGAAAAGACTGCAAAATGTTACAGGCATTACCATAGTAAACCCAATGACTCTACACACAAGAATTTTTGGGGGAGAGTGTTATTGGAATTAATAAATGGAATAACAGGAGAAGAACCCTTGTCTTGCTTCCAATTCTTGTTTACAAAAGAAAGCTCATTTTGAATGATATATCTTAGGTTTGGATCAAAAGGTAGAGCTGAAGCCTCTGATAAAAAAGAGCGACATTTTTTCTTCACTTCATTAAAGCAACTGTAAGTGGGAGTGGGAATATAATTTTTGTTAGTTTTGAAGGTAGATGGAGCATCAAATTTCAGTAATTTATAAGGGGATGAACTAGCCTCATTGCAGTTGTTGTGGTCTAAAGTGGTTGTTAGCTATTTTTGTGGTTGATGTGAGTAGTTTTGTGAGTGTGGCCTCAATGCAGAGTGTTCTTTGTCTTCTGTGCTTCTATTGCATTGTCTACAAACTAATTTTGGTGAAAATTGGGCTGGCTAGGAATTTAATGCAGGACCTGCTCTACTAATGAGCTACCTGCCCTTTTGATGATGGGCATCTTTACCAGTTTGATATCAAGGTGTCAATTGGTACCTCCAGCATTCCATTGGGTTAATGTCAAATGGTGTAGTAGCACATAGGTAACTTTTGCAACGACATTTTGGGGGAGTAGTTCAAGTTCTGTTGATATTCACCTTCTTTTGCTAGCTAAAAATGTGTTTTAGGTATGGTTACTCAAGGTTGAAGTTATGATAATGAGAAAGATCAAGGCCTAGGTTTTGGGCCGAGTTATTTGTATGTTTAATCTGCTACATGTGCCTCTGGTTAGAGTTCCTTCTTGAATACTTACTTGAGTTGGTGGAACTCAGAGCTCATAACACTTTCCAGCTTATTTCAGAATTCATTCCATATTTTCAAGCAGCATTGCCTCAAAGTTTCCATGTCGGCACTGGTTGCCTTTTCTCCAGACCAATCCCGGTTAAATTATGCAAGTACTCTTCTTAATAGCATACACTGTGTTGGGTGCCAAATTATACATTTTTGTTATTAAAATTCAACTCGAGAATATGGTAATATGGTCATATTGTCATATGTTTATTGTGTTCTCTATTTTCCAGTTTTGGTCTGCTAATCATGTACACGAGCTTTTTTTTCTTATCTTCACAAGATAAGATAATGCATTCTATGTACGTTTAGAAACATTTGAAATCTTCTAATAATTGATGGAAACAATAGATGTTACTATGGAAAAATCAGATGAATCCAAATTAATATCACATGGATCTTTTGATGAACTAGTAGTTGTACCTAAGCTAACTGACAACACCTACAAGTCATTACCAACTCCCGTGTTTTATGATGCTAAAAAATAACTTATAGCCTTATCTGTTACAAAAATGGTTCTCCATCAACAAAAGGAGCATTCTACATCTGCAAGTGAATGGATTTATTTGGATTTCCATCACTCACAGGGAGGGGACTGCAACAATCATAGTTGTTTTTCTCTTTAGAAAAATATACAAGATGAAGACAACTGCAAATTGATTAAAGTTTAGATCCTTCTTTGAAAGTGACTTCAACTTTTTTGAATATAATGGAGTATTTTGATAAGCACCGGGATAAGCAACCTGAAAATAATGGTCCAAAGCTCTTCAAAAGTGTTGGTATATCAGATATTCCAAGGTTCAAGTTTGACATTGTTCTAGGTGGGGTACCTGACAACATTGACATGAAAACAGAGGGTAATATGCAAAATGCACTTCAGTCAAGAACTAAGAAAGTCTCTTTATTGTTCAACTCTATGTTTGTATCTAGTAATCTGTCATTTTACTTGAATGTGAAAAGAAGTTTTGTAAGATGTGGATATCCTTCAGCAAAAGAAACAAGTAGCATGCAAAATTCTTTGTATAACGATTACAATTTACAATTTTTAACCCTTATTACAATTTTTTATTTTTTTATGCAAAAGAAATATTAATATGGAGAGGAAAATATGAAATCAACATCATATCTCATTGTACAAATAACTAAACTCTTCTCTTCCATAATTATATTGCTATCTTATTCCAAAGTGTCACACATAAATCCTCCATAATATATTAATACAGTTTTTTTAAGAACCAATGGCATATTAATATTTACTTTTAGAAAAATATTATAAATTTATGATATATTATGTCTTTCATATTTTCCTTAGAATATGTAAACTTTTATTATACTTAAACAAACTCAATATGATAGTGCACTCACATTGATCGTCCACTAATATACAATAAAACTGGATTTATATATTACTATACAACAATTTAGTTTATTATTTTTTAAAATGGTTTATTACCATGAATTAATAGACCGTTAATGTAACTGCAAGTTACCATGAATTAATTGAGGGTCAATGTGAGTGCACTATCATATAGAGCTAGTTTAAGTATAAGAGTTTACATAGTATAAGGAAAATATGAAAGATATAATATATCATAAATGTATAATATTTATCTAAAAGTAAATATTAATATGTATTGGTTTTTAAAAAAAATTGTATTAATATATTGTGGAGACTTTAAAATATATATTAATATATTATGGAGGATTTATGTGTAATATTTTGGAATCAATAACAATATAATAATGGAAGAGAGGAGTTTAGTTATTTGTACAATGGGATACGATGTTGATTTCATATTTTTCTCTCCATTTTAATATTTCTTTTGCTTAAAAAAAAAAGTCTCGCTAATATGACTTTGTAAAATATAAAAAACAAGAGGATTTATGTATAACTTTGAGATCCAATAACAATTTATTGATCCTATCGAGGATTGATTTTGTTCATATCAATGAGATTAGTGCATTTCTTTCTTGACCATTATATCATTAACCAAAAATATTATATCATTGCTTTGTTGATCTAGTGTCAATAACAGAACTTAATCAATGATAAACCTTGGGATGTATTAACTTTTGGAAAATGATAAACCTTGGGATGTATTAACCTTTGGAAATTTAAAGCATCGACCACATAGAGCTAAAATCACAAGCTGGGTTGAAAAATCATGAAATAAACAACAAATTTGCAGGAGTTGAGAGGTTTTGTAGCTAATACCATTAATGTCTAACTTAATGATTTGTATATATACAAGATTATTATGTATTTTTTTAAAATATTAAATTTGAATTTATATTATATTAATTTAAAGAAAATTATATCTGATTTTGATTTTATGGTAAGTTAAAGTTAAAATTTAGTAATTAATAAAAACACTCAATTTGGATTTCTCTAATTCTCCAATATCTCATACAATTTTGATATATATATATGTATGGGGTTAGGTTAAGAATTTGTATCATTAGAAATTTAAAAAGTGTTTTTAGATTACCAATTTATTCTAATGTTGTTCTTTTACGTAATTATTGCTGGTTTCAAACTTATTCATCAAAATATTTATGCAAATAATATTCCAATGTTAATCTCTATTTGGTTTGAGTAATGCACTATATGAATTTAAATTCAGCCTAACAATATAATAATGGAAGAGAGAAGTTTAGTTATTTGTACAATGGGATACGATGTTGATTTCATATTTTTCTCTCCATTTTAATATTTCTTTTGCTTAAAAAAAAGTCTTGTTAATATGACTTTGTAAAATATAAAAAACAGGAGGATTTATGTATAACTTTGAGATCCAATAACAATTTATTGATCCTATTGAGGATTGATTTTGTTTATATAAATGAGATTAGTGCATTGCTTTCTTGACCATTATATCATTAACCAAAAATATTATATCATTGCTTTGTTGATCTAGTGTTAATAACAGAACTTAATCAATGATAAACCTTGGGATGTATTAACTTTTGGAAAATGATAAACCTTGGGATGTATTAACCTTTGGAAATTTAAAGCATCGACCACATAGAGCTAAAATCACAAGCTGGGTTGAAAAATCATGAAATAAACAACAAATTTGCAGGAGTTGAGAGGTTTTGTAGCTAATACCATTAATGTCTAACTTAATAATTTGTATATATACAAGATTATTATGTATTTTTTTAAAATATTAAATTTGAATTTATATTATATTAATTTAAAGAAAATTATATCTGATTTTGATTTTATGGTAAGTTAAAGTTAAAATTTAGTAATTAATAAAAACACTCAATTTGGATTTCTCTAATTCTCCAATATCTCATACAATTTTGATATATATATATGTATGGGGTTAGGTTAAGAATTTGTATCATTAGAAATTTAAAAAGTGTTTTTAGATTACCAATTTATTCTAATGTTGTTCTTTTACGTAATTATTGCTGGTTTCAAACTTATTCATCAAAATATTTATGCAAATAATATTCCAATGTTAATCTCTATTTGGTTTGAGTAATGCACTATATGAATTTAAATTCAGCGTAAAGTGGTTTTCGTGACCGGGACAAAAATATCTCATACAATTTTGATATATATATAGATATATGTATGGGGTTAGGTTAAGAATTTGTATCATTAGAAATTTAAAAAGTGTTTTTAGATTATCAATTTATTGTAATGTTTTTCTTTTATGTAATTATTGCTGGTTTCAAACTTATTCGTCAAAATATTTATGCAAATAATATTCCAATGTTAATCTCTATTTGGTTTGAGTAATGCGCTACATGAATTTAAATTCAGCCTAAAGTGGTTGTCGTGACCGGGACAAAATTGTTGATGGCGTCTAGAAACTCTGAAACACTACATATATGATCTTGCAGTGGAAAACCTTAAAATGCTCAGGTTAACATAGGCCTTTAAAGCAAAAGTATCATTCTAGAATCTACACAACTATTACAAAGAACACAAATAACGAGACAGATCACAGTGGAATAAGTCATGATTTCAGAACCTGACCATAACCCTGTCTTGGCTCACCAAGAGGTATATAGGGTGTCCAGAATTACCAAAGTCTGCCCACTTATAGAGATTAAACTTATCCGCAAAAGAAGAGATTGTCGAAACCATCAGCGCTGGGTTCATGTTTGATCTCCAAAATGGAACAATTAGTTGATGATTAAAATGCATATTAAATGTCATGATATTAATAAGCGGTGCTTCTTTCACATTCCTTCTCCGGTGTTTGTTCCATTAGTACTTCACGCAGATTACAACCGTGGTTTTTGTTTGTTTTTTATTTTTTATTTTTATTTTATTTTATTTTATATTATATTATATTATATTATATAGAGCGAATTTCATGTCCCTAACCAAATCGTAATGTTCCACAACCTGACCACGCAAGACTGATGGAATAATGATGGTTTTTCCAACGGAGATATAAAATGGACAAATAGGGTTGGAGTGAGTAGCGAAAGCGATCTGCAATGTGTTGTTGGCCGAGCAAATGGAATAATGAGTTTAGGGTTTTTCATCAGACGATATTCTTATCTGATTGTCACTTTCCGGAGATTCAAAATCGAGCTTTGTCTAACGATCTTTATCCCGCCATAAGTTGTATATAACGATCTAATTTTATTGAACAAATCCAACCATTCATGTTCTGTTGAATACGGTGACCATTCAAGAATGATCTTTTAAAGATTATCTATTTCTCTCGTTGTACATCCGTTGCAGGGTGGGAGCACTGATTCCCGGACGCAACATTCAAGAATGATCTTTTAAAGATTATCTATTTCTCTCGTTGTACATCCGTTGCAGGGTGGGAGCACTGATTCCCGGACGCTGGTTGCGGACAACCTTGCAGAATTGGGGGAATTTAGTAACGAATGTGCTTGGAAGAGGAAAATCCATTCAGACGGAGCATGGCCAACGCGCGGGGTGCTTAAGTCTCATTAATGACATCTTCTTGCTTGAACCAAGGGTGGAAAACGATGACAACTGTTAGCTGGATCCAACGATGCAAAACAAAAGAGTAGACGATGGCCGTTAACAGATTCAAAAGAAACACCTTCGGTGTAACTATAACTTGAAACATCAGTCACCAACGCTTTAATGAGATTTTGGCATACCCATCTAAAGCATTTTATATCACCACTATTTCGCTTGGCAGTTGATGCAAACATTTTAATTTTAGAGTGCCCATTTAAAATGTTTCATAGTTTCACTATCTTATTCCCATTCTAAATTTTTTATGGTTAATGAGAGACCATAATGTCTCTGAGAGGCATTGTTGGAGTATAGTTATAAAATTTATATTAAAAAAGTAAATATTGAATCATAAATTAATGTATTCTACCTATGCGGTTATGCTTATGCGTTGATACAATTCGCACACCTTGCGTTCGAAACGATTGATCTATCTACTTGAAAAATTGTATCAGGTGAAAATTTAAGAAAAGGCAAACATTAATATATTAAGAGGAATCTAATGAATAACCAATCATGGCTTGTTGGGGAGGTTAATTTTTTGTTGCCTAATTGTAGGCTGGAAGAGCGTTATTCATTTAACAAACTCAATAATATTAGACCTAGACATTAAAAGCCAAATTCCATGTACAACATTAATATGGAGAGTACAGTGCATTACAGTATAACCTGTTGAGACCATAATGTCTCTGAGAGGCATTGTTGGAGTATAGTTATAAAATTTATATTAAAAAAGTAAATATTGAATCATAAATTAATGTATTCTAC
>APFE031576020.1:0-12345 GCA_000404065.3 Pinus taeda | reverse complement strand
AAAAAAAAAAAAAAAACTTATCTCATAATATATTTCACATTGCCAAAATTTTAAATTAGTATTATGACAATATAAATTAACTTAGAAAAACCATAAGAATTAATTAAATTATAACTTTATTTAAAATAATAATAGTTGTTATTAATAATAAAAAATTAATATTAGTATGTTTGATTAGGATAATTTTGTAGAAAATTCCTTAATCAATTTCCATGTACATTTTGTAGTCATCCATATTATAGATTTGATCTCAATATCTTTTGGTAGTTTGTAGAATGAGCCCAAATATTTCTTCTGGCTTTAGCTCAAAGCTTGCTAATGGAAACAATTTTTAATTGTAGTTTTAAGAATAGAGAAGGAAAAGTTGTCTTAATCACTTTAAAAATATATATATTGCAAAAGTTATTGACCTCATCATACCCTTTTTTTGTATGGGTTAGGTTTGTTTTGTATCATTAATTTTCAATATAGACATATTTGTGAGGACACTCACTAGAAAATTGAAAGATTTAGTGAAGACATTGACTAGAGAGACTATAACTCCATAGGTAGAGAGTTTTAACACAATTGACAATGTGAAAGCCAAGATTCAACACAAGGAAGACATTCTTCTTGAATGAGAAAATCTAACGTTTTCTAGAAAGCATTAGGATAGATAAAGCCTCACTAATTATAATATGCAAAAGGGATATGCTTCATCTGTTGCTTTCTCTAAGAGGTGGAATGAAATTCTTTCTTAAGATTGTGACTAAAAAAAACCATTATTCTTGAGGTGGACAACTCAAACATCATTCATAATGTCAATGAAAATATGCAAGATAATTATAATTACGACTTACCTACTAACCAAAAAAGGTTAACTTTCAGTTGCAAACAACTAGAGGATGGTGGTACCTTCAATGCAAATCTTGCTTAAGATTGTGATTAAAAAAAACCATTATTCTTGAGGTGGACAACTCAAACATCATTCATAATGCCAAGGAAAATATGCAAGATAATTATAGTTAGGACTTACCTACTAACCAAAAATGGTTAACATTCACTTGCAAACAACTAGAGGATGGTGGTACCTTCACTAATTATAACATCTAGAAGGAATACATTCCAATTGGTTTTCCATTTGAGGGGCGGAATGGAGATCTCAAAACTCATAAGTAAATCTAATTGGTTTTCTCTTTGAGATGTGGAATGCAGATCTCAAAACTCTAGATGGGAAGAAAATTATTCTTTAGGTTAATAGCTCAATTATTATCAATAATGTCAATGCTAAAATTCAAGACAATGAATTCCTCCAAATCATCAAAGATTTATTTTTTCTAGAAAGCATTTTGAAGATGACAAGTTTGTAGTTCATTATAATATTCATAGGAATTCATCTCGCTTCTTATCCTTCATCTCTGAGGGAATATGTAGATCTTTGTGAATATGTTAAATTCTAATACTATTATAGTTGATGTTATGATCTCTAATACAATTGACAATATGAAGGCCAATATTCAAGACAAGGAAGGGATTATTCCATATTAGCAAAGTTTGATCTTTGTTGGGAAGAAACCTTAAGGCATAAGGACTTTTACAAATTTAGTTTGAAGGAATTGTGGTGCCCGAGAAAGGTGTATCTTTCACCTGCATGAAACCCAAACTATATTCTAACCACTTGTAGAAAGTGTACTGAGATTTACACTCTCTTGTATAGTAAACAAATCATTCAAGAACCTTTTCTACAACACGAAAAATAGGGATCCCAAAATGCTCTGTTTAGTTAGTAGGAATTGTACACACAAAATAGGTATTGAACTATGATCACATGAATGTCTCAGGGGAATATGAAGTTTTGTAGACAATAATTTAATTAGTTTTGGTTTGCCGTTTTAATTCCATTCTAGGAATTCCCAAATTTGATTCGCTCACCACAATACACAGTGATAACACACTGTTCACTTTAACATCAATTCCAAACAAAGAAATAATAATAATAATGTGTGTTAGATGAATATGCTCTGTATCCACACATGGAAAGGGACCCCGGGAAGGTCGTAATACTCAAACTTGAATATCCACACTTTTATTGGATTCTACAAATCACAATGCGCTCCATTCCAATTATTGTTGGTTTCACCACAACCAAGGGATATTCTCCCAACCTTTCAACACATTCATTCACTCATTGACATATAAATTCATACAAACAAAAATTAAAACCAAAAAGTGTTGCAAGAAAGACTACAAGTTGTTATGCGTACTATAAAATGTGAATCTGAATAGAACATTAAGAAATGTAATTGTAAAGCCTCCAGTTCATTGAGAAATTAATGTCACAGTTCATACCTTGGAACAAAATTCATAGAGGTTCTTTATGCTATTAATTTGTCCACGTTTCATTGCAGAGCCCCTTCGTATTTTTGTTTCACTCCCAAAAAAAAACTCAAATTTGGATGTTTGGAGTTATTTTTAAATATCCCTTAAAGATATGAGATCAACTACTCGTAGCCTAACTGAATCATTTTCTTTAAATTATTAACTAAATCATACCTACTAATCCTTAACAAAAGATCTAATTTCTAATTATTATTTTTTCCTCCAATTTATCCTAACAAAAATAATGACATTCAACTATTACTCAAACATGAAATTAAGACTCCTAGAATTTGAGTGGGGATTTTTTTTTTTAAATCCCCTTGCATCAAATTGACTCTCCACCTCATTCTTTGTCTACGTGGTGGTATGTAGATTTTTTTCAAGACATTGAATGGGAAGAAAATCAGGTTTGAACTTGAGAGTTTTGACATAATTGACAAGGACAAGGCAATGATTCAAGATAAAGAGGGAATATCTCCATATCAATAAAAGTTGACATTTTTTACGAAGCAACATGAATATGGAAGGATTCTTGTAGATTACAAAATTAGAAGGAATCAACCCTCCACCTTATTCTTTATCCACATGATGGTATGGGTATTTCTTTCAAGATATTTATTGGTAGGGGTTTTGTTGAAAAAATCTCACGAACCTCGGGTTTACCCCTGAATTCTAACAAAATGTTCCATAGCCAAGATGAAGATTTATGGCTGAAGGGGATGTGGATACCTACAAAGGAAGAGATACAACTGGGTGAAGGAAAAATAACATGAGTTCTCTATACAATAAACTAGAAATCAACGAATTAGTCCTGAGAAATGGATGTAATGGTATGATTTTACATATTTCCATGAAATATTATTTGTTGAGTTTCCGATTGTTTTGGTTGAGTGGTTACAAAGGTTGACAAAAGAGCACAAAAATTTACGACCTATTATAGAGTGTAGTTGGACTCCAAAGTGTTAACACCATAAATAGAAGGGTTTCTCGCATAGTTGTTTTTCGGTTGAATACTGTGTTGTAAGGCTATATTGTTGAATTTGTTGTAATTTAGGGTACTTAGTCATATAATATAGCTAAATGAAACTTCTTTAAGGGGCCATGAGGATGATATTTTATATTGTTGCCTACATGGGTAAAAATGATGTTGTGTGAAAAAGGTGTTATGTCACTGGAATCTCACAACATGAGTAGCTAAATTTATTTGAGTGCAATGGGAATACTAGGGGATGACCATAGAGTGACTCGAGGGAAACATAGTTTTGGAATTCTATAAAGAACCGATAAAGACCGAATAAGTTGAGAATGTTGAGGCATCACAGGGATAAAGTGCAAAGAATTCAAGAAGAGTAAGAGTGCACACATCAGTGCAGGAGGAAAGTGAGATGAAGGAAGTAATCAAAGTGTTGCATAGTGGGATAATATTTCAACTCTATTTTTCATCTTTGCAATTATTTCAACTTATGTGGAACATCCCTAAGAGGCTAAATTGAGAATCAATTTCCCTAACATTTGGCAAGGTTATCTTATACACAAAGATTTATGATAGGATCAATTTTTTTTATCATACTTCTAAATGAATGGTTAGATTAATGTCAATATTTCATACAATTGAAGTTCTTTTTTTATGCTAGAACCTTAAGAATACTATTCCTCTATATTTTCTGCAATAAAAAGTCTTAAAGCACTTCGTGAATGTTGTAGTATTTGTTAAATTTTATCCTTTTCCTCCTCTCACCTTATTTAAAAAAATTGTCATCTACCTTGGTTGGAAGCTCTCCTCTTGATTAAATAATTGGAAGGTATTGTCCTTCCATTCATTGAGTAGAGACTAATTTGGATCAAAACCTGTTTTCAAAAACACTTCTCATGCCTTGGCATAATTTTCTAGCAAAAAACTATCTCAAAGGAATAATAGGTTCCATCTCCCGTGAATACCATAGGTTTTCATTTGTTTTTCATTTGAAAAATGTTAGATGCAAGATACTTATCCTATGTATCCTCTCTCCCTGCATTATTCACCACCCCACAACACCTCAACACTTAGCCGATTTTATGCTTGCAGGATGTTAGATGAATTTCGTGTAAAAACTTGCGAGACAATGAAAGCTCTTGACCTTAAAGACATTCCATGGTACATGCCAACAATGGTTGCTCTAAATTTTTTAGGGTCCATCTTCAAACCATTTTTAGAAAGTATGAAGCCCAAATATACCAATTCCTTTTTCATAAAGGTGCATTTCTACAAATTAATTAGCAATTTTTCTTGTTGCAAGATATTTAAAACCAACCTAAGATTTTTTAGATGTTTTTCCTTTGTTTTATTATACACTAAAATCTCATCCAAATAGACAATGATGAACTTTCCTATATATTCCTTCAAAATTTCATTCATTAAACTCATAAAAGTACTAGGTGTGTTAGTAAGGGAAAAAGGCATCAATAACCACTCATGTTAAGAATTAACATGGGTGAGACAAGACACGCAAGACAGGAGAAAAGGCCTTAAGTCATTCTATAGTATTCCATTTATCTCAAAATGTGTATATATAATACATCAATTGTCCTTCTAGATCTTCCATATCTAGATCTAGATCACATTGACAACTCATAAGTGGATCATTGTGTCAACCCACAAAGATAAGAATGAAAATTGTATTCTTAGTCTTTGTGATTGTTTTGGGACTCACAATATAACATTCCCCCACTTAATCACACCTCTGAATAAATGAACAACACATGTATCAATAACTTTTTTCATCTTCAATATGAAACTGATGAACTGAGTTTTGATGAAGATATATTTGAAAAATCACCAATATCGAATATCTGGAAGTGATAAGCTACTATGTCTGAACACATCCATTAAAATGATTGTTGAAGAGCCCAATTTCTATGATGAAATTCTCCATTGTTGACTGAATGTTGACTGATTTGACTGGCTTGACTTTCAATAGTTGATTCGTGAAAGGATCTAAGCTGGGGATTTGGATTCTTTAGGAGGTGGTTTTTTAGGTTTACCACTAACCATCTTCCATGGAAACACGTGGTTTAAGGTTTACCAGTAACCAATTTTCTTTGAATGATGTGGTGGTTTCTAGATGACCACTAACCAATCTTCTTTGATTAAGGTGGTGGAATTTAGATGACCACTAACCAGTCTACTTTCAATAATGTGGTGATTTATGATTTACCACTAAGCATCAATTTACTCCCCTCCTTAAAGGTAGAGGAGAGTTTCATTTATCATTATACTCCACCCCTTAAGGTGTGGAGAGTTCCATCTTTCTTTGGAATAACTGTTTGAAATTTTTTTTTTATGTTCATTTCTTTAGGTAGCTTTATCTTTACCTCTACCTTGACCAAAAGGTAGAAATTTTGTAGCCTTTTTACTTCTTGATACCATTTCCAAGGGTTTATCCATCCATATTTGACTATATTTTAGTCTTTTTCTCCTTTTGACATTTTTTTGATAAGTGATTTGTATTCCCATAATGAAGACAATGATGGAGGTCAAAATACTGACTCTCCATGTGACCATGTCGTTTACAATGCTAACACTTTTTAACAAAATTCTGAACTTCTTCAAGGAAACCTGCACTCGCAAAATGAAGTGGTTTAGATTAATATGGAATATGGAAATTGTTTTCTTTGGTGTATGCCAATCCATGTTGATTTTTTTTTAATTGTATTTCTTCCCAAGGTCTGATAAATATCTTGGAAATATCATTTTCTTGTTCTTTTTCTTCTTCAAAATTGCTATTATTGTTGATATTTTGTGCTTGATTCATTGATTCCATTAAGTCAACTTTATCACACTATGCATCAATTACCTATATTATGTCTTGGGTATCACAAGTTACATCAAGTTTTCCCATTATTTCAATTGTATTACATGATGCATCGAACTTTTGGATTAACTCTTCTGTATAACTTGTTGTATCAATTTTATCTAGTAGCTCCATTGTGTCATAACTTTCATCAAACTGCTAGATGAGTTCATATGTTTCAAAAATTGCATGTGTTGTTTGGATGAGATATATGTATCACAAATTGCACCTATCTTTATTACAGATCTTTCATCAATCATATAATCAAGTAGATCTTGCTTTTGCCTTAATTTTATCGGGAGTGCATCAATTAATTGATCCTTCATTTTTATTTCCCTTTGAAGATCTTTTGCAACTGCTAGTGTGTCAACCATTTGATCAATTATTGTTTAATTTCACTATAATTTCCATTCCAATACTTTAATTTTATTATGAAATTCATGGTTTCACCCTTGCAACTATTTAATTTCTTGAGATCTGTGTTGCAGACACTCTCCTCCTTTACCCATTTTTCACTTGACATGCCCCCTTATACTTGCTTGCTTGATTATCACACTCGCTTGATTATCACACTCGCTTGATTATCACACTTGCTTGATGTTATGTTACTTTAGCGTGTCGGGTACTACTGGTCATGTACCTTAAAGTTTGATTATAATCTTGGATTTGATGACTTTATTGACTCAGTTGACCCCTTTATTCAATTTCAAGGAGGTCTTGTTACATCACCACTTGACTTGAAAGGGTTTGATACTTTACCCTTTGTACATTTGAATGACTTATCCTTCAGTTCACCCCTTGAGAAATGTGACAAATTGAAATATATTCTATAACTCGACATAACATAGAGAATCAATAAACCATACACATAAAATGTCCTTAGATCCCTCTATTCAATTTCGATCGGATTTATGACATAATGAATTTTTTCTTTTTCTTTTTTTAGACAAAAGATATTGGTTTTATCCTCTAAAATGCTTCGTTTGCTTCTCTTCTCGTACCATCCAAGCTCCAAAATTTATCCCCCATTACCAAAAAGGCTCACTCAACCAATATGCATACAATGAAAGCAATTTCCTCAAAGATTTACATATCACCTCCCCATTTAGAAACCAAGTGTTGGATAGATTAAAGCTTGATTCCTCTTACAAGATAATTACTTGTGAATATTATTTATCTTATTTTAAATTTATGTTTTATTCATCACACAATTAGACAAAAAATTCAAATCATAAAGATCACAAAGATAAAAGAACACCAAAAATTAAGCTCCAAGTTAGGGCAAAACCCCATAAGGGGGAAAACCCAAAATATCCTCTTCTTATAGAATCAGATCAAAGTGGGATATATCATACCCACAACCAAGACCAAGACTATCAAAAAGTTCCCATTTCAACACTCCTCCAAGTTTCACCCAACAAATTCAAAGTCAATGTTGGTCAAATCCCTGAAATTTTGGTCAAACCACAAAATTTTCCCTGCAATAGATGGCCAACTTTCAGCCCTATAATAACCTCGTAAAAATCACAGAACCTTCGCACGTGTGAGTGGAATTAGGGAAGAAAAAAGTTTGATTTCATCTCTCCTTTGACTTGTTCCTCTCTTCTTTGACTTTACTTGATTTTTCCTCTTTCTTTTACACAGAAATCAATACATGATGATATGTGATGAATGGCTTTCCAAGTGATCGAATTGACTTGTATTTATACATGTCCAAGCGGGTCAAAAAGGTGCCACATAGGCTGACTAGTCAAGGAGGGTCGACTTGGTCTTTGTGATGACATTTTTGACTTTTTACTCAAAATAAAACTTTCTTTTCTTTTATTACAAAAGTTCCAAATGGGACTTGACTAAAATGAATTTATTTTGACTCATAAAATATTCTTTATAAACATGAAGAACATGCTTTGGCTAAAAAATAATGAATGAATATAATAGATACATAAATCATACTTTTGAATTAGATTATGAATACCAACATTAGTTACATTTTCAATGCTCCCAAAAAGATTTAATCACGAAACATAATTGCGAGCAATAGCATTCAAAGGCTCCAAAGCCAGTGTTTCCTCCAATTTTTTTTAATTGAGGGAGATTCAATATTGGATTTTCTTTCACTTCTTCCCTTAAGGCCTACTTAAGAAAATAAATGTTTTAAAACCTCCACAAAAATTTAATTCACCATGTACTTAATCCTAATTGTTTACAAAAAATCCAACAATGTGATATTAAATGCCACTTAGAGTGACTCCTCCTCCTCTCTTTTTTTAATGGCATAAATTTGATTACTTAATGTTAAAAAATGTGGACATATGAAGACATTAAATGCAATACCACAAATGCATTGGAGCATTCTCTAGGTAATGATTTGGACCTTTGTCCACATAATGACATTCCTTAGGTGTGGTAATTGATATACTTCTCAATGCATTATGCAAATTCGTGGAGGAGCGAGCATGGATTGTAAAGGTTATAATAGCAAATTTTGGGGTTTCTTCTGCTATAAACCTGAAAAATGCTTTAATTCCAGCATCTATCTCAACAATTCTGGCTTGGCACTTTTAAACAATGCACCATATTGCTCAGGAATCATTCAAATTAACCTTCCTCTAGCTTATTGTATGTTTGTGAGGATGCTTGGCATACTTAGGACCAACACTATAAAACACACTTCCTTAACCATGCCCTTTCATGCTTTATTAGGGTCTGGGAAACTTGATCGAAAACCTTATTAGCATGGTGACTCTTTTATTATATATTCAACATAGCAAGAAATTTACTAAGCACCCAGTAATTTCAAAGCCAGATCTACATTCAAAACAATTGAAAAATAACATATCCTCCCTTTATCTGCATAATGAATCTATTAACTATGTGAATCATTTCAAATTATGGCTCCTCGTCTGGTGTGATCTAGGAATAGATCAATCTTTTTGGGACTATGTAGACAGTGTTGGACATCAAGTGAAGATTTGTTAGGATGATGGAACTTGGGCCTGGAACACGTTGTGTACTGATCCATTTTTTAGTGAACCAACTTATTTTCCTTTTGGAAAATTCCCAACTGCTTAGCGCATTTTTTTTATTTTTAATCTTCAACCACTCTGTAATGTCCATATATAATAAACTCGTGATTCAACAATCCAACTTGCGAATCTAGCTTGGTTTTAACCTTCAAGCTTCAACTAAACTCTATAGAGGCAGTGTTGAAAGTTGCAAACCATTATGATGTGTCCACAAAATGGTGAACCCCCGTCCTGAGTCAAATCCTTCAGCACCTTTGAATTGAATGTCGAGCCTGATACTACAGTCACAGCCGTATAAAGCTACTCCAAATTTTTTTTAATCATATAACACTACTCCAAACAATATCTTTCATATAATTCATATAACAATGCAATCCTCTTTCAACAATTTCTATCACATGCTCAGGTAAAATTTTGTGTCTTTCTCCTTCACGTTGAGTGTGGTTCACTCTTCGTAGTGCAACTCAATTCACAATACAGCCCTCACTTTCTTGTGACAACTTCAATATCACTACAACCGTGGCTCTAATACCATGTTAAGAATTAACATGGGTGTGACGAGACAAGAAATATGGTGGAAAATGCATCAAGGCCTTCCATTGTATTTTATTGATCTAAAAAATGTGAATATATCATACATCAATTGTCCTTCTCGATCTTCTATATATGGATCTAGATCACATTTACCACTCATCAATGGACAATCATGACACCTTGTCAAGGTAAGGATGACAATTGTATCTCAGACTTTGTGATTATTTAGAGACTCACAATCTTACAACGTACATAATCCTTGATTTATCTTAAAGGGAATTTTCCATTCATCCCCTTCTCTAATTTGGATTTGATGGTATCAACTCGTCAAATCAATTTTCGTGAAATATATAGCACCACTCAAATGATCAATTAGATCATCAACATGTGGAAGAGGAAAATTGTACTTGATAGTTATCTTAATGATGGTTCTCGAATTAGTGCAAATACTCCATCCACCGTCCTTCTTCAGTGGGAACAACGCATGCACTAAGGCTTTCTCTAATGAAGCCCTTGTGAAAAAACTCATGTACATGTTTCCTCATTTCTTCATTTTATTTAGGATTCATTTTGTAGGCTAGTTTATCTGGAATACTTGCTCTGGGAATTCAATCCATATGGTGGTTAATGCTTCAAACATGAGGTAATTTACTTGGTAATTCATCCATAGTTGTGTCAACAAAATCATCCAATATAACCTTGACTTCCTTAGGAAAATAATCTAAACTTGTGTTGGTAAAAATTACCTTAGACTTACCAATGATGCAAAATATACTTCCTTCTTTTTGACCCCTTATAGCAGCTCCTTCTCACTCATGTATGCTTGTGACCATCTTCCTTAAGTGCGTAGGTGTTCCTTTTGCCTTCATGGATAGATCTCCTCTCAAAATTCCATCGTCTTCCCAAAAAAAAGAAGGAAAACATACTTAGGCATTACATCACACAATGCTTCATATTTGTGTCATCCAATCCGAAAATCTATTTTACATTGTTCATTGACTAGGATTTGATGGCCTTTTTGTAACCATGAAACTTTGTACACTCCTCTGACATGTTGGAGTATTCTTTTGGAATCCCCATGACATATGGCCCAATTGTCCACATTTATAGCATATGCATTGGTAATATTTGCCTCTGCCTCTAGAGAAAGATATTCTTCCTCTAAAATCACCTCCTCCTGGTGGCTTCTTATTTGAACTCCCACCTTCTTGCTTTGGAGGTTGAAATATTTCTTTGCTACTTGATTGTCTTTTGATTTTGGCATGACCTTTTCCTTTGCTATTCTAACTTTGTTTCCTAGAAATATTTTCCTTGTCTTTCAAAGAAGCTTCGTAAGTATCCCAACTATGTTCATAGTCAAGATACCAATCTCATATTTAATCTCATACTTCAAGCCATCAAGATATCTAGCAATTTCCTAAACATCCTCTTCAATGTGTATAGCTCTAATGTTTAATTTATAAAATTCTTTAGTATATTATTTCATATCGTGGATTTTTGTCTAAGGTTCTGCAACTGCTTGAAAATATTTAACTGGTAATCCTTAGGCATGAATTTATTTTTTATTTTTACCACCATTCTATCTGAGATTCTAATTTTGGACTTACCTTTTCTTTTCCTTTTTACCTGCACTTCATCCCACCATAGGGTTTGGTTTCCTTTCATCCTTATGACAAAAAAATTCACTTTATTTGCCTCGTTTACTTCTTCATAATCAAAATACTTGTCCATGGCATCTATCCAATCCATCAATTCATCAACATTTAAATTACCTTCATATATAAATACTTCCATCTTTGATCTGGTGCTCATTTTGGCTATCATATTTAGCATTTTCTCTTATGTTGATTCCCCTCCTTCTTCACTGGCATCTCTAAGAAATTTGCATTTCTACCAACCTTTCTTAAGTGTGCCTCATCTCCTGTTCTAAGGATGCATTCACTACAAGTTTCCATCTTCCTGCTCCTCTAACTACAAATCTCCTTACACTTGCTCCTCGAGCTACTCTTTTGTTACTTTCTGCCATGTTCAAGAACAAATATTTTATGATACCAAAATTTGATGTTGAATTGGCCATTACTGTTGCCACTAGAAAATTCCTTCATCCACCAATTTTTTCAATGTGCATTTTCAACTTTTCATTGTGTGTGGTGCTAGTTTAACAAGCAACAACCTTTAAATGATACAATTTTAGGGATGGATTCACCTATGGCCCAACGGTATTATGGGGCCTTCCAAGACTACCATGGGGCCCTCATTTAATGAGCGACCACCTTTGAATGACGTGATCGAGAGAATGGAAATATCTATAGCCCAATAGGATTATGATGCCTCTCATGACTGCCATGGGCCCCTCATTTAACAAGTGACCACCTTTAAATAAAATTATTATGGGAATGAGCAGATTTATGGCTCAACAAGATAATAGGGCCTCCCAGGATTGTCGTGGGCTAACAAGGGGTGACGGGAACATGGGAAACCACCTCATAACCACCAAGTTATGTGGACAACCCAGATCTATTACAAGACCCCCTTGCTCATTCCATCAAACCACTCTTGTACCCCATGAAAAAATTTCCTAGTTTATTAGGACTCAT
>APFE031576015.1:58476-75334 GCA_000404065.3 Pinus taeda | reverse complement strand
ATTATTTAATGTATTTTTTTAAAACCGGTTCGTTTAGACCAAACCAGTCCCGGTTAGACCGGTTCCGGTCGGTAAACCGGTTCATTAGGTGGACCGGTCCGATCACCGGTTCCGGTTTTAAAAACATTGGCTAGAGCATAAAATATGCCATTGCTATCTAAAATTAACAATATTCCAGATGAATAATAGCACAACGAAGTATTCTCGTCCAACAAATTAGATAAAAATACGACAATTATAGATAACACGAGAAAAACTCAGCGTTATTTTATTACTAGAGGAAGATTACATGCCAATACAATAACTCAGATAATGGCTTCAAAATGATCTTGGCAATACTGAATTTGGCCTCCCAAACTGAAACTGGAAATGAAGCTCAAGTTAGAGATCTGTGTGATTCCCACTCCCAATCCACAAGTCTACTCCAGATCTACTCACAACTTGATGCTGATGAAGCTCCTTGAGAATTCTATCTGAAACCTCCCAACAATGAGTTGGGGTTTCATCCAACACACCGAGAAACCCAAGGGATTTCGTCCTAGGGCTCTCTAAGCATGAAAACCAAGTTTTTAGAGCCTTTCCTAAAGAAAATACTCCTAATCCAAGATGTCCCAAATGACTTGCTTTCCCCCTCTTTAAAAGACTTGATGGTTCCCTCTCCAATCTTCTAGAAGCACTTTTATTTTTATTATTTTATTCCCACTCTAGAAGCTTCTTGCTTTAATTTTACTTAAAGTGACTTTTTATTTTATTTTAGTCAATCATGGACAACCTGCTGTCCTTTGAGGTCAACCCTTTTACCCTTCTTTAGCCTTGTTTCACCTGTGACTCATGTGGTCTCACTGTTGTTCTTGCGACATTCCTACTCCACATGTGTAACTATCCAAGAGGGATAAGAGAAATGATGAAGCAAGAGAAGAAACTTGCTCTTGCTTGGTGGAGAAAATGAGACATCACATCCTCTATTTATACTTGTTGAATGAGGTGAAATAATCCAAGTGACACACACCTTCATAGGTTGGGTTGACTTGACTTTCTTGGGCTGACTTGTCACTTCAAATATTTTTTTATTTTTTTTTTCAGAATTCTTCTAGGCCAACTTGAAAGCCATTTAGTTATACAAGAATACCTCGTGATGTTATAGAAAAATCAATAACTAGGACATGTGTACGTGTTAGAAACATGTCAAACATGTCTCCTTGCATGTCCAACACAAGGCAAGGTCCGTGGGGACTCTTAAAAAGCATTTTATTTTTATGTGGACAAAAATGTGGGATGTGTTTCCTAATGATTTGTGTTTGAACTTTAGACAATAGTGTTGAGTTGGCTTTAGCCAACTTGGATCTTAATGAATTAAGTCACTTTTGATGATGGTGATGTTGAATTTTCATAGTTCTTCTAATCTAATAATTGCTTCTATTGATTTCTTAACTTAATCTTTCATGTGTTCACATTCATCATTAAGTAATTACACAAAAGATCCGAACAATAGAAATAATAAAGATAGTAGGATCATAAAGAGACGACTGAACAAGATTTTACTGTGGGAAAACCCACTTGGGGGAAACCCAACAACCCTTTCCTTAGAGAAATATACATCTAAACCTTCTAACCAAAATGAATGTCAAATTGACCAACAAGAAAATCCTGGTCAAAGCTGGTCAACCTGGCCTCTTGTCAAGTCAATCTTCTTCCCACTAAAATCGGTATGGTCTGATCTGCTAGGGCCGAATTTCGGCCTACTTCTGCACTAGAAAAATTCAGACTTGCTACCTAGAAATGTCCAGAAATTTGGCCTTTCTGTCACACATGCGAAGTCAACAACAAAGAGAAAATACCACATGTGCGAGGTCAAACAAGAAAGAGAGAGCTCGGTCAACTAATGGATAACTTCAACCTTCTTCTTTTTTGTCTTCTTTGCTTGGATGAATAGAGAGATACTTCATATTAGGTGAGATTCGAGTTCTGTCAAGGGAAGGAAGTCAAATGCCTTTATATAGTGATCCTAGGAGGCCGAATAGGTGTGACAAGGGGCAGGGCGACTTAACTTTCTTGGAGCCAAATTTCAAAATTCAAAAATCAAAATTTTTCTCTTTTGAAGCTGACATGAAGAACATGTCTTATATTTATTGTTACATATATTTGGAGGGCAATTTTTTATTATTATGAAGACTGACCATAGCTACAAAAGTCAACACTCCCTCTCAGCGAGGGTGGCATTAATAATGACTATCTAGATGTTCTCTTATTGACAAATTTCTATAAGAAAATGTTAAAACAACATCATCAACATCATCTAATTACCTTAGTCTTGGTCAACAACTTTGACCCATGCTAAAATCTACAACATCGACTAGGTACCATAATTTTTGTTAGCATCTAAAACCCATGGTATATCATTAGCATCAACTAGTCACCATGATTATGGTCAACGCCTCTGACCCATGGTATGCAGACTAATCCGAGTTCACCATCATCCTTGTCAATCTCTTTGACCCATGGTGAAACCCTAGGGACACACTCAATTTATTTGAGTAATCCTCGTTTAGAATCCAAAGGCCTCATTCTGGGCCATGATGCTAAATGTGCTCACTCAACCTATTTAGAGAGTAATCCTGAGCTTGATGCTGAAAGGCACCCACTCAACTCTATGGTTGAGTAATTTTGGGCCTCTAGGACCATTCTTCTTAATTTTGGCCAACATACTTGACCCAGGAAGAATGATTGTCCTAAGGAAAAGGTTGAATGAGCTAGCTATGTTGATGTGTTAATCCATTGCTTGTGGAAAGCCATCCTACATCAACATCATGCTCAACAAATCACCACTTGGAGAAATTCACCAATTATCCAAGTTGTTACTTGGAACTTGGCCAACACTTGTGACCTATGGTGAAACCTTGGGCTCTTGCCATTCTTGTATGCTAATTGAATGGTAATTCTCCTCCCCGATGCTAAAGGCACTCACTCACCCACTTGGGGACCATTTTGGGCCTTGATGCTCTCTAGGCCATTCTCCCTAGCCACACTACATGGCCCCTGGTTAATACCTTTGACCTGCCAATATCCTGACCTAGGGAGAATGTTTGCCCCTTGATGCTATAACATCAACACTCCCTCTGACGGAAGGAAGCATTCTCAACTAATCTAAGATTATCCCTGAAGTATACAAACTTTACCCTAGGACAGAGGCTTTGTGAGAATGTCAACATCCTGCTCGTTTGTAGAAATGTATTGGAACCTCACTGCTCCCTTCTGTACCATGTCCGAAATGTGGTGGTACCATGATCTCAATGTGCTTCGAGCTATCATCACGGTCATCTCCCAGACTTGATCAAATAATCATGTGAGCAACTTCCGAAGCCATACTGCGACACAACTCGCCAAACTAGCTGCAATATACTTGGTGTCTATAGTCTTGAGTGCGACAGATGTTTGCTTCTTGCCCAAGGCAAACCCAAATTAAATCATCATCCTAATGTGCTCTTCCTGTCTTCAGCACTCTCTACCCAATTTAAATCTGTATACCCTTGTAGTTGCTTCCTTCACTCAAACCATCACCACAGCTGCTTGACATCGAATTATATCTTGTTGTAGCAATCTGGCTGCTCCCTTTGCATTTTAGCTTCTTCATATTATTTATCATGGAAGTGGCCATGGACTGGCTCTCCATCATCCCAAATCTTTGAAGGATCATGATAATATGCTTGCTCATCTTCTCCCACACTTCTAGTTCTAAGAAGTAATGTATCCAACCAAGATCCTTCATCTCAAATTCAGATATCAACTCCCTCTAACGTTGAAGCAGGGCTTGACTGCTCCTCCTATCACGCGAGTCCTTTTGCTCCCATAAAAAACAGGTCACATAATAACAAGATCAAGCAAGACTCATTAGATATCTATCAATCCAAGAATACCAAGCCCAATGTGTCTGCTTGTGATCGTACAAAGTTTTCTTTTGTCTACAATCATGAGACTTCTTCTCATGTACCTCAAAGCCCTGAGGTAGCTCTATCTACACTTCTTCTTCCTCAATTGCTCCATTGAGAAGAGCGATCTCTGCATCCACCTGATGCATTTTTCAAAGCAATAGAAATGATAATAGTTCTAATAGATGTGTACTTGACAACTGAAGCAAACGTCTTGTCATAGTCTTCTCCCTCTTTATAGGAGAATCCTTGAATCTTGCTTTGTATTTTTCTATGTTGCCATCTATCGCATACTTGTAGACCCACTTGGAATTCACCACTGACTTTTCCCAAATCTTGACACAGTCTTCATTATGGTATCCTTCAAACTTGTTGTCTTGCTTCCTCCCTCTGAACTAGGAGCTCTTTTGGTCATCAGGTATGATTATAGATGTCAGTACATTTTTCTCCCTCTAAGTCATTGATTTGGGAGAATCCTCTTGCCGCAAACTTTCTTCGTTCTTCCAATGCTTTCATTTGCTTTTAGAGCCTTGGTAGTCTTTACGATGTACCTGCAAATGTCATTAGGAAGCCATGGAAGAACGATTATAACCCAACAAGGAGGAACAAAGACAAGAGGCTAGGCAATAGTAAAACAACAATAATAATGAAGGAAGAGAGATATAAGATACTTATCTTTTGAGGATTATAGGGAAATGTCAGCTCTCTTGATCTTAGCCTTCTTGCATCCATCTTGCAAGTTTATCAAGCTTGTCCTCATTATCAACGTGATGTCATTCCTTCCTTGAATGAGCTGGATTTCCTTATTTCAGTGGAAACATAGATTTAGGTCTAGCTCTTGGGTTTTATCCACAAACACTAAGGCCTTCTAAATTGCTAGGGTTTACAAACCCTAGATTTTCAATTTTCATCTATATCCTTTTGGAAGTTCAACAAAGTTTGTCATATGCAAATTTTCTTTCCCTATCCAAAACATAGAATCGATATGCCCTTTTTGCATATGTGATGAAATCCATAAGAGTCATCTATCAATCAGATGATCATCCTTGGTCCTTCCAAACCAAGTAACTTAACTTCCTAAACACCATTGTAGTGGCAACAATAATTTGTCCTTAAGTTCTGAAAAATACTTGGTCATCAATGATAGTGATCCCACTTCTCATTTCAATGTGCAAAGACTAGATTCCAGCCTTATGTGGCATTAGGGGCTTGGATCTCAACAACTTCAACACTTCAACCTTTGAACACATCTCAAAGGAAATATCCCTTCAATCCAATATAATTCTAGTATGCCAGATATTCTCAGTATAGGAATGGAACACATACTCGCAACATCTTCCTAATGTGCATAGATCAAGGTTATGCCATTCTTGTGTAGTGACTGTATCATGAAAAGTGTCATCTTGAAGAACACACACTTCAGCGGTATAGAATTCAGGAACATCATTGTTAATAATATGATCAACAACACAATATTGTGAAGCTCCAACATCCCTAAAGTCATCCTCATCGACCAACTAGCTTTTCAAAAACATCTTGTAAAGATATCTCCAATACAACCACGACATCAAAAGCATAAGATGAAATTTGCATATATCTTAACTCGTTGATTCTAAAATATCATTCTCAATGGAAGGATATCAACAATCCATAGAGGGTTATCTTCAAGTTGTGAGCACGAGAAAATTTTGAAAATCTCAACAAGGGTCTTCCTTCAACCAAGAGAAGGCAAGAATATCATCTCAGTAAACTCCTTGTCCCTAAGAGAATATGACAACCCTATTAGTATCCAGTGTTATTCCCATAAGGTGCAAGCTTGGAAGCAATCATGGATTTGACCACCATATCTCGAAGTGCAAGTGCATCAATAGCTTAGCATCATACCAATGATCACATATGTGTTCAATCTCTGCACAAATCTACAAGTTGTATAATCAATGCTGGAGATTGGTTCTATTTGTATCAATCACTAAAATTTCCATTGTTGTAAACCTTTCTGTAAACAACTTAGTAGACCACAGACAAAGGTGTTTCTTCTGGTTATTTTTCTGAGGCTCCTTGGTCTTCTTGAGGTCTCTCGACCTCCTGTAACAGGCCTTCTCGGCCCACTGTAACAGGCTCTGAGGCCTTTTCGTCCTACTGTGATAGATTCCGAGGAACAGAAATTAAGGGATTTGACCCTCTCCAAAAATACAAGTATGCTTCAACCTTCAGACTTGATGGATTTTCCTTTGATCACTCATTTATACTCCTTCATGGCTGCTCTTTTAACCCTTGCTTTGATTCCATGTTGATTTTTGATAGGTCATCTGATCTGATAATTACTTCTAATGATTTGTTAACTTAATCTTTCGTGTGTTCACATTCATCATTAAGTAATTACACAAAAGATCTCAATAGTAGAAATAATAAAGGTAGTAGGATCATAAAGAGACAGCCAAACAAGAGATGCAAGTATTTTACCCTGGGAAAATCCACTTGGGGGAAAACCCAGCCACCCTTTCCTTGGAGAAATTCTTCAATTCAACAAGAGATACATCTAAACCTGATAGTCAAAATGAATGTCAAACTGACCAGCAAGAAAGTCCTAATCAAACTTGGTCAACCTGCCCTCTTGTAAAGTCAATCTTCTACCCACTAAACTTGGTTTGGTTTGATCTGCTAGGGCTGAATTTCGGCCTACTTCTGCACCAGAAAAGTTCAACCTGCTGCCCAGAGATGCCCAGAAATTTGGCCTTTCTGTCACACGTGTGAAGTCAACAACTGAGAGAAAATGTCACACATGCGAGGTCAAACAAGAAAGAGAGGGCTTGGTCAAATGTTGGATATCTTCTTGCTTCTTCTTCTTCTTTGTCTTCTTCGCTTGGAGAACAAAGAGATACTTCTTATTATGTGTGATCCAAATTGTGTCAAGGGAAGGAAGTCGAATGCCTTTATATACTGATTTTGGGAGGCTGAATAGTTATGACAGGGGGGCAGGCTGACTTGACTTTCTTAGAGCCAAAATTCAAAATTCCAAGATCAAATTTTTTCTCTTTTGAACCGACATAAAGAACATGTCTTATATTTATTGTTACATATATTTGGGGGGCAAAAAATATTAATTATGAAGACCAACCATAGCTACAAAAATTTTGGATTGGATATAGAGGAGGAGGAGGAGGAGGAGTATGGAGGAGAGAGCATTGGCAGTGTTGGTGATTTTGATGATTCTGACATGGAGGAGGACTACATAGTATTGACAAAATGAGCTATGAGATTCTTGCATCTATGCTCTAATATCTACCCATATTTTGATTTACCATTAATATTCCCATATATAGTATCAATGACATAGTATCTATGTAATACATTTTGATTTTGATGACATCAAATGACTTAATGATAACTATAGTTTATGGTTCTAACTTCTAACTTCTAAGTTCTATTTTATGACATATCTGTTTTGAATATTCTGATTTCTTGTGTGTTTGATCATCATTGTAGCAACTAGTTGTATTGGTATTTTGTAGCTGTACTAGTCTCAAAAAAAATTGGATCTTTATGCCTATATATATATATATAATGTGTCCCCCGTGTTGTGTCTTTGGGGTTGCCATGTCTTGTGTCAGATACTTGTATTTGCATGTCCTCCATGTCTTGTGCTCGTGTCATGTGACTTGGGCTTCAACATTTTATTTTCTTGAATTTGTTTCTATCTCTTAAATTGTAAGAGGTTTGCGAGGGCTAAATCTTAAATGTCACATGGTATCATGTCTCATTGCAACCTAGTTTGGTTTTGGAAATCTTAATTGTAGCAACAAAATAGCAGACTTGCTGTCTATTCTTCATTGGTTATTAGGAAGGGGGCATGACTAACTAATCTTGCAAATGACCAACATATTGGACTAGATCAGAGAGACTATAGACCTTGCGTCTTAGGTGTCATCTGATGTAAGTGAATGACTCCACAACCCATCTTTCAGACATGGTTTGGCGTCCACCCCTTCCACTTGGGGGTCATTTTCACTTGGTTTCTTTCGTTCACAAAGAGTCCGATCCTTAGAGACTTTCCACTAGATGAGAGAGGTATCCCTCCCTTGCACTTTGCTCTTTGGAAACGCTCGCCTCACATCCTTTCCCAGCTTGGGCACAACGTTGGTACTCAAAGGTGCATTGGCTTTTTCAGATGATTACTATCTCCCTATAGTGTCTTCCCCCATTCAAATTCTGCCTTTATATGACATGCCATCTCTTGTTGACTAAACGTGTTTGAACTAGACTATCAAATAGGATATCTACAGATTGTACCTTTAGGTCACTTGGATCTCACTCTTGACAAGCCTGGGCTTGAAAATGTTTTCTACCTAGAGCAATTTTTGGAGTTGTATGATGGCATGCTCATGTACCCTCATATACACGTAGACACTGAATGCACTCACTCAAGATCCCTTGGGAACAACTTTAGGTTGGCTCTCATTGACTCTAGATAGAGATAGATTGTTGATGCTAATAGCTCGGGTAGGTACTTTTGCATAGACGTAATTGTCTAGGCACGTGGAAGTCGCCCAGTTGACCCTCAACCTTAAAAATTACTTCAATTACTAAAGTAATTGATTTTTACCAAATAAAGTGAGTTAATCTAATGAAATACAAAGGTTATTTGCATTAATGAATTGGATGAATCTCAATTGTTGAACTCAAATGATTTTCAGATCTAATCTCAATTGTTAATCACATTGGAGATTAGGGTTGTGGATTTGATCAATAACTCAATCTTATAAAAAGAAGGTTAGGCTAAGGGAGAAGACACACCTTGAGCACAAGGTATAGTGAGAGCTCAGTGATTGAGTTGAGGAGGGCTTCCATTCAAGTGTGTAGATTTTGAGGAAGAGTGCAAGGGCAGCAAGGGAGACAAATCGAGATTAGCGAGCGGGATTGAAGGATAGATTTGCAAAGGGGTTTGATAAGTTGGGATAACTCTAGGTTTCTTGTTGTATTTGTATTTTCCTTAGTGGGCCATTTTCTGAGGGACAAAGCCCTTGTAAGTTCTAAAGTTATTTGAATGGGGAACTAATTTGAAGGGTGCATGTTATGAGATTGGTATCATTTTGCTTCCGTTCTTTATTATTTATTTATCTATTAAAATTCTAGTTGTGCTTTTTATTTACTAGGTAATGAATTTCCAATAGCCGGGGTTAGAAATTAATATAGATCACCATATACCATGATTTGATAGGATTTGCTAGGTGTGCCACCTTTAAGAGTCAAGGACAGAGATGCACCTCATTTTTGGTGCCCCCTATACTATGAGATCAAAGGATGCTATCACTGCCTCTATAGGGAATCGTGAGGCTCAAACGACTCCCTCTATACTTTCTTTTGGTACCAAGATCAAAGATGCTTTAGATCTAAGCTCCTACAAAGCATGCCCCTGAAGCGAACAAAGTTCCTTCTACAAATTAATTACTCCAAAAGACTTGGAATATCAAGATATCCATGAGGATACAAATATTATATTAAATATGATTAAGAATGAGAATGATAATTACAATGAGAACGAGAGGCTTGCTTATATACCAAGCAAGTGTCTCTTCATGAAGAGTCATGTCCTATTAGACATGCCTCTTCAACCTAATTACTAGCTTAAGTAACTATTATTATAATTATTATCTTTTACATTATATTTATATTATTTATATATTATATTCATTACATTGCCTCCTTCCTCAAAAAACTTTGTCCTCAAAGCTTGTCGATGAAAAAAGGCTTGATCTCTTTTTCGACTTCGAAAATCTTTCTGTCTCGGAATAGTCATCCTCGACGATACAAGTTGATAAGATCTTCTTAGTGACAAACAAAATTGTCGCACTGAGAAGGGATCAGACCATCCCAGATTAATCTTCTGTATAGTACTCTGATCACTAGAATTTTGTAACGACATCTTAGCATAAGACTGGATTGATTTTACGTCATTATTATCTGGAACATAAGTTTGTTGTTTCGGTTCGGATTGATTCAAATATGTAGCATGGTTGATTCACCTATTCTCATGATTCGGATGCCGATATAAAGTTTTTAGATTTTCTTTCGGCAAAGATGTTGTTGAATTGGTTATGGAACATTCACTTGGGATGTCCATTGTCTGAACTGCAACATCTACGTGTGTCGTTTCTTCAACTGGCTTGTCTTCTTGAGTTGTCATATTCACTGGATCGGTATTCGTTCCCTTATTTTCAACTTGAACTGTTGTGACTGGAGATTTCGATACTTCTTCTTGAGTGACTTGTTCGAACTTATCTTTAAATGCTTTCTTATTCTCCTTAAGTTTCTTAGTTTGATTGAGCAGACTTTGATTATGGTTTCTCAGACGTAAAAGTTCTTTGGTTTTTGATTCATCAACCTTATTTTCAGTGTTTTGAATTTTAAGTTTTTCATCTTTTAGATCTCTGATTTGTTCTGATAAATTTTTATTAAGGTTCTTTAAATGCAAAGTTTCCTCTTCTTGTTCTGATAAGTGCTTCTTGAGTTCTTTCTTTGTGATTTTAGTCTTCTTCACTTGTGCCAGTAATTTTTCGACGTGGTCCTTGAGACGAGAAATTTCTTCGTCCTTTTTCATTATTTCTTTGTAATGTATATCCACAAGATTTTGGCTATTTTGTCATTCTCTTGATCTTTTAACTGCACTTTCTCAGTACACTGGATTACATCATTTTGTGGGGGTGATGATGGGCTTTCAACTTGAAATATGGATTCTGTTTCCTTCGTTTCCTTATATCTTGCCATTAATTTACTCATTTTTCTTGCTATTAATTGTTTATCTGCATCACTAAAAAGTTCGACTAAGGTAAAACTTTTGTAACATTTTGTGCAAACCACATTTTGATTTCTGAATGATTCTTGACAATTAGGGTATCCTTTTGAACAAAAAGGACATAGTGCAAAGAAACCATTGTTCTTTGTGGGCGACATCCCTCTTTTTTTATATAGTTTTTTTAACTCTCTTTTTATTTTATATATATTGCTCTTTTTTCCTTTTTTTTTTGTAACTAACCTGTCCTCTATGAATTTCTTCTTAAACTCTTTTTCTTTTTTTTTAACCTTGTATTTTTGTGTGTGTGATATATATATAATATATATATATATATATATATTATATATATATATAACTTTATAAGCTTTTTTCTAAAATCACTTTTTGAATATATATACACCTTTTATCTTTTTGATTTTTTTTTATATCTCTTTTTTTCTTTTTTCTTTTTAAATACCTTCGAAGTTCAAAACTTATTTTTTTATGCTCCCTTATTTACTTTTTTTTTTTAATTTTCTTTTTCCGAGGAGAAAATCCGTAATTTCCATTAATTTCAGAAAATTACATGTTGTAGATGCTAAACACATATGCAGAAGTGTGGGCAAAGCCACTTACAATAACTATACTTCAAGAGAAGTATACAGAAAAGCCCTCAGACAGGGCAACAAGTAAATGGGTATGTACACCCCATACCAGTCTGCTGAGAACAAACTCGTGGAGGATACCCATACCCATCACAAACAAAACAACAGAAAATAAACAGCGCCTAGGGAAAGTGAAAAATCCAAAACTGGCCACCTAGACAAGGAGGAGAGGCACGAAATGAGGTAGAGCAGCCAAGGTAGCCACTCCGCCCCCGCCCCCTCAAACTCTCCCCCTGAAATCGAAGAAACCAGAGGAAGAAACCACCCAAAACATCCTCAGAAGCCTGTAGAAACCAACCAGAAACGGCCATGAAGAAGCGGCACGAAACGATGCAGAGACAGTCTCCACACCTTAGTGCCCTCAACGCTCCAAATAACTGCAGAGGTATGCCAGCGAGCGACCAAAAATAGGACCAAACGCCTCATCAAAGGAACCCATCAGGTCCCAACCAGAGCAGAGGTGATTCCAGGGGCAGAGGCGGCTAGGGCAGCCACCTCGCCCCCACGAAGAGTAAAACTAGAGACCAAAAATACCCCGCACCCGCGCAGCGGCTCAGATCAATAATGCCAAAGGCCAAACTCTTAGGCTTGTCCGCCAAAACAGAGCGGCACGGAAGGTCTAGCAGAAGACCGCCGAAACCAGCAAGAACTAACACTCGCCGCCGCCTTCCGGCTCAAAGCACGAAGCAAGTCCCCCGGAACGCTTCCGTTGAAATCAGAGCCCAAGATGAGCGAACCTCCAACCCAGGATCGTCAGAGCCGAAGATGAGGAAATGGACTTAGAGCCGCGCTATGGAAAATGAAAATATTGCACGGCGCGAGGGTTCGGATCTGCAGGATTGGGGGAAGCGGAGGCCAAAGTTGTCTCCCTGCCATAGGCAGTGCAAGGACTGCAGAACTTCAAACCCCAACAGAATCCGCGAACCCCGACACTGATATTCAAATAACAATCTTCGGCCGCACGACAAAGCGTCGAAGCTCCAAACGATGGCGACAAGAAGGGCAGCTAGAAACCACACCAGAGGCGACGACGGCAGCAAGAGCCGAAGAAAAACCCTATCTCCTCCGCAGGTAGAGCACCCTGATAGCTTTCTTGAAATTCTTTCACGTGCTCCCTGCTCCCTTATTTACTTATATATATAGACTTTATAAAATTCCTTAATATATATTTCTCATTTAATTTTTTGATTTGAAATCTCCCCTTTCTATTTGGTTACTTATTTGTAATTTTTTTTTTTTTTTCTTTTAACTTTATGGTTTCCCTTTTTATTGAAGCTTAGGCCTTAAACCCTTTTTTTAAAAATTTGTTTATATAGGTCACCTTTACATAAATTTAACACATAAATTATTCTTTTATTTTGTTGTAATCGTCGTGTCCTCTTCTTCAATTACGACTCTTCAATTATAACTCTTATCTTAGTCAGCGTAGTTGTATCGACCAACGATGTTAGATTAGAACGTCAAGCTGGTTAACTTGCGATAATGTAACCCCCTGGAATGGACTTGTTCAAGTCGATTTCGAAGGCCCGCATGTTACAGGGTTATACGAGTTATGATGGCGGCAATGGTAGATGGTACAAAAGGCAATTTTTTTTTTTTTTTTTTTTTAAATTGCACGGTGACGTCTGTGGTGGATCTGAAAACGGTAATTCTACTAACGCTATAACGGCATTGATCTGTTAGCAATGTTGTAGGATTGTAGGAATGCGTTGGTCAGGGAAGGCGAGTTTAATGATAATTGTAAGGATAAAAATTAATGGTTGTGAAGCAATCAAAACTCGTATTGATGGGTTTAGGGAAACCGATGGATTCACTTATGGGAAGCGGTGGTGGAGACAATGGAACAAGGACCAGATTGACTGTGTGTGGGCGCACAACAATAATGCTAACCGGGTCGGACTGTCGAAACAGGAATGGGATGTTGGAAGAGAGGGAAGTGTATGCAATATAACGTGACGGTTGGACTGCAGGGAAAGACGGCTCGAGGGACAATGAGTAGCGACAACGTTGTTGAGGGGCAGTTGGCCTCACTGTTTACGTTTTGTGGCTCCAACAGTGTGTTGAACAACAACTAGAGGATGACGACGGTAATGCAGTCCATAGATTCGCTGATATGTATATTTAATTTATAATTTTATTCTATTTTATCTCTTTTTTTTGTTACTTCTTTCAACTTTGTATGGAATTTTTTATTTTTTATTTTTTGTTTTTTTTTTTCCTTTTAAATGGTCAAAGACCTGAAAAAAATGGAGAATCTCCCAATGTGTAGCGAAACACTTCAATTATGACAGCAACAAGGTTGATGACGATTGATGGCCAAGGGCCGGTGATCAGCCAAACAAACATGGCTTTGTGCAGCAGTGAAGCGACCAAAGGGTCGACTGCTCTGATACCAAATGAAGTGAACAAAGTTCCTTCTACAAATTAATTACTCTAAAAGACTTCGAATATCAAGATATCCATGAGGATACAAATATTATATTAAATATGAATAAGAATGAGAATGATAATTACAATGCGAACGAGAGGCTTGCTTATATACCAAGCAAGTGTCTCTTCATGAAGAGTCATGTCCTATTAGACATGCCTCTTCAACCTAATTACTAGCTTAATTAACTATTATTTATAATTATTATCTTTTACATTATATTTATATTATTTATATATTATATTCGTTACAGCCCCCACCCTGGGATGACCAAATCAATTATCTCATACTTCCTCATTGATCTGTTAGATTGGAGTAACAAATTGTAGGTAGAGTTCTAGAGCACACTAGACAACAAGATGGTGTGACCCTAGGTTTCTCCTTAGCCTCCCCCTCTAGGAGACCACCCGATACTTTTGTGACTAGTTCAAAGTTGTTGGTCCCTACATTAGGCCACATGTATTTAGAGAATTGGAGGTGTTGAAAAGTGTAACTAGGTTTGGTCTTCATAATGACATGTAATTGTAATGATGTAATAAAAATAAAAATTATTTTTGTAAGCCTTGCTTCATGGGTTTCATGAGTAAGTGATTTTATTTTAGATGGTTTCCATTGAGAGGCTTAGGATTTATCATTAAGAATTAAAGTCATGTATGAAGGGCTCTTCTTGAGCATATGTAAATTTCATTTTAGATGGCTCCCATTGAGAGCCTTAGGATTTGTCATTAAGAATTAAAGTCATGTATGAGGGGCTCTTCTTGAGCATATGTAAATTTTATTTTAGATGGCTCTTAGGATTTGTCATTAAGAATTAAAGTCATGTATGAAGGGCTCCTATTGAGCATATGTAAATTGTATATGAGTCTATGTCTATGTGTAAATAGCCCTTCAATGACAGGCACAATCCTCTTCTTTATGTCGGCTTCAAGTAAGAATAAGACATTCATGTCGGCTCACCTCAACTAAACACACCTATTCGGATGAACATGTTGACTCATTTATGGAGGACCAACTACTATATATACTCTACTAGAATCTTCACATAAGTACAGTTCAGGGATTTAGATATCTCTGCAATTTCGGTGGGTAATCACAGTGAACAAAACTTGACTATCTCTGAGATTTTTGAAGGTCAATTATAGTGCTAACTTCAGATAATGGTATAGAAGTATAGAGATAAGCTCGCATTCCCTTGAAGTTTGGATCACATAAAGGAGACCAGTTCGGATCACAGATAGGAGACACTAGTTCAGATGGGACTTAGAAAATGATGAAGGGACAATGAAAACTTGTTTAAGCACTGATCACAGTTCAGATCTTTGAAATTAGGGTGGCAAAACACAAAGACAAAAGTTCAGATTTGGATGAATAGTTACAGTCAAGTTCGGATATCATTATAGTCAAGAAGTTCAAACTCTGTGAGAAAGTCTCAGTGTTATAAAGAAGACACAATTCAGTAATGAAAACCACAGATTTGGTGCTATATCACAATGATTTGGTGACATTACATTTACATGCTTCAATACTATCTCTAGTGTATCTACAACTCGTTGAGAAGATGATCTTAGTATGAAGAAGGTTGAAGAGGAAGAGGAAGTCAAGAACAAAGGACTAGTGTCTTGGTCTTGGAGTGGCTAATAGGTCAAGGGAAGATTTGTGAATGACTTCCAAGCAGACCATATAGAAGGGTGTAACGTCCTTCCGAGAAATATGGCATGAAAGCATAATGAAATGAAGCAAAGCTAGATGGAAAATTTGATGGATCACTTTCTGATGAGTTAAGGACAAGATTAACTCATGGATGAAAGTGATGGATGATCTATGCCCTATATATAGAAGTTCCTGAAAGTTGAAGACTCCTTAAAGAAATTCATGACATCGAAGAAAGGAGCTCTTCATGCAGTTGATTGTTTTAGGATTTCCACATGAAGAGCTGCTATAGGTCCTTGGTTAAGAGGGAGCCTGAGAAGAAGTTTCTTACTTGGAGGAAACTCAGAAATTCCTAAGCCGAAAGCTTAGGTACATTCCTTTGTGATAGGAATGAGTACATTCCTCTGTGATAGGAATGAGTACATTCCTTTAATGGAATAAAACGTCCTAGTATAAAAAGGAGTGATAGACACGTTGTTCTGTTCTTCCCTTGAGAAGACAAAATGGAGGATTGTTTAATAATTTGGCATCCAATGATCTTGTGGGATGAGATAGGGCATCCTATGAAAGAGTAGTCGTGGAGGACTGATATTCTTTTGGGACTGGGGAGTCCAAGGAAAGAATAGTCCTTATGGAGCATATCCTAAGAGAACCCTGGTGGGGTATCTTCTGAGAGAGACAATGATGAGTATGTCTATATATCATTGGTCTCGCCAACATTGTGCTCTAATCTTGTGGAGAGATAGAGCTGTTAGTCAAGGCCTTTGCTATATAACAACGCTGATTGGTATGATGCTATACAAATGAGTTACAAATCCGAATTCTTCTTATGAAAAATTCTTCAGATTGAGAATGACCAAGTACCATTATGAATACCTCCGTAGTTAAGAGGGAGTGTTGAAAAGTGTAACTAGGTTCAGTAAAAAATTTTATTTTTGTAAGCCTTACTTCATGGGTTTCATGAGCAAGTGATTTTATCTATGTTGCACGGGTTCCCGAACCCAGGGGTGGGGTTCTCGAACCCGTCCCGGGTTCTCGAACCCAAGTACCAGATTCTTGTACGGGTGCTTCTGAGAAGAACCCATAAGAACCGGGTTGTTCTATGAAGAACCGGGTTCTCCATTAAAAAAATTTGGGTTCTTTTGTCTTGACAGGTATGAAGAACCCTGATGATAGGTACTTGGAACCCCAAAATCAGGTTCTTTGGAGTTCATTTTAGTTTTATTTTTAAATTTTTAATTAATTTAATGGGCTTCCCCTAATATTCCAACTCCAAGTAGCTAGTTCTACATCTTTTGAGAGGAATTTGAGTACTTATGCCTTTATCCATTCGATAAAGAGAAATAGGTTGGGCTCAAAGAAGGCAGAGAACTTAGTGTACATTCATAGCACACTTTGTCTCATATCTCAAAAAGAT